>OV725079.1:156241844-156530945 GCA_928085145.1 Nezara viridula | reverse complement strand
TACAAAATAAACATATTTATAAATATAAACAAAATATTACTCTTAAGATAAACTAAAAACAAATGCTTAATAGAACATGGCTATGATCAACAATTTTGTGTATGCACTTTGTGAACTCCCATCATAAAATAGTAAACTTAATTTAATTTATCTACACAATCGATATTCAGTATGGAATCGACGTTGCGGTTATCAGAAGATTCTGAGATGAAGTTTTGAAGGAATTTTTGTCTATAGTCATTGTATGCTGGGCAGTGAAGGAGAATGTGATGTAGACTATTGTGGATAAATTGACTGCATAATATTCAAATTTCTTGAGACTCAATCGAAAAAGTTGTGGTTTTTGCATAAATTCTGATTTGTTCTGGGTTCGCAACTCTTAATTGACTGACACATCTCAATTTCTTTATGTGGACTTTGAATGTAAGATACGTTTCAGGATCGGGAGCATTGTAACTGCATAACATTCTGTATAAAGGTTAGTTAGTGGAGTTTAAAGTTCTTTATATGTCGGCTGAGAAATAATGGTTGTGTATTTTTTCAAGGATGTCGTCTTAGTATCGAAGAAGTACGTTTGTGAGGTGAACAGAAAGCTCTTCTGCAAAGGCATTAAGTTCGGCTATTGCTCTAAATTGAGACACCCAATTGAAATCTATGTCAGGCTTATCCTTATCTAATGTTTTAAGTCTATTAAAACATAGTTTTGGGAGTCACTCTTCTGGCATGAACTGGAGCTTGGTCCATAGATTTATCATCTTCATTCTTAATGGTTCTCTTCCTGTTTCGAGGCGGACTATGTAGTTTGGGGTATTTCTGGGCCAACCAAACAGTTGCTTTAAATATTTAAGTTGGACCATTTCGATTGCCTCAAAATAATTGGGGCTCCATATTTCAGAAGCACAAAGCAATGTTGATGAGACCATGGAGTCAAATAACAATTTTTTACTTTCCCAAGAGTCACTTTTCCCTTTTTTTAATATGTCTATGACTCTCGCAGATGCCACTGATGACTTCTGAGTAAAATGTTCACATGCTTGTTCAAATTTTCCTGACGTTGTGAAGGGAACTCCCAAATAAGTATACCTTTTTGTATAGTCCAATATACTGTCATGCCAATACAATGGTTTGAGCTGTTTAAGCCGTGGAGATTCGTGGTAAGAGTTTTAGATTTGTCTACATTTATTGTAAGAGAATTGTTGCTGCAATATTCTTGTAATATTTTGATATTCTTTTGCGCTCCATGCCAATTATTACTTAAAAGAATAATATCATCAGCTAGAAGGAGCATTGTTACCTCGTGTGAGGTATCTATGCTTACCCCTGCTCCTTTGTCATGAAAGTATTTAACTATGTCGGAGATAAACAACAAAAACAAGGTTGGGCTCAGACTTTCACCTTGTAAAAGTCCTAAGGTGATGTCAATATCATCCGAATGTTGACCATTAACTGAAATTTGGGTTGAGGCATTGTCGTACAGCATTTTAATAATTTTTATGATTTTTCCTCCAACTCCTAAGGTAATAAGCTTTCTCCAAAGAAGTCCATGATTAATTGAATCGAAAGCTTTTTTGAGGTCGATGAAGGTGGCATATAGATATCTTACTTCTGTCTTAAACGTTATTCCGATTAGCGCTGAAATGGTGAAGATATAATCAATGCAGCCTCTTCCGATCCTGAATCCTGCTTGTTCTTCGGGTATTAGATTCTGAGAGTCCGCATTTGTTGTTTTTAGAAAGATTAATACAAAGCTGCAGTTCCTCTTGTGTTAAATTCGCTTCCAGAATTGAGTTGGTGGTGGGAATGAATTCTAAACTCCGAATGGTCTTCTGTCCATAATGTGTCCTATAGAATTTGCTCCATTCCTCCATGGTTACTGCATTTTCATTTGGTTTGTATGGTTTCAAGGAATTGACGGTTTTCCAAAACTGTTTGCTATTTTTTATATCCTGCAAATTTTTTATAATTTGAAATCTTTTTTTTTTTATTGAGAAAAAAAAATACATTTTGCCTCAATTAAAGGCATTGAGTATTTATGATGAATGAAGTACAATAATACCATATATACAATAAAAGAACAACAAGATTATAAGAAAATAAAATAAAATAAAACTTGGAGTAACAGAATAAATCAAACTGATATAACATTAAATAAAAACTAAAATAAAAAAATAAAAACACATTCAAACTTATTTACAATATTTACAGTCAGCCGAGGGAGCACCGAGTCGGGCCTTTCCCCCCACGTGTGGAGGACAAGGCAAGACTCCAAGAGATCCCAGCGCTTCTCTCTCAGCCGCATCACTAGGATGGGAATCCAGTGGAGACTGAGAGAGGGCACTAAAGCCACATACGCTCATGACTTGAGTGGAGAAGTTGGCCATTGCCAGGACTCCAATGACGTCTTTACAAAAGATCTCGAGGCCACTGCCGCTTCAACCTTCGAGGAGGATTGTAGGGATGACTGGAACTAGATAAGGATTGTGCTAATGGATTAGGATGATAGGTTATGTTCTGATGAAAATTTGAAAAACTGGATGGAATAACGTCAAGGACATATGGGATGTTAAGGTCATGATGTAAGATTTTGTTCGTAACATAATAAGGAGCATTGACTATTATACGGAGGATTTTAGACTGGAAGGATTGGATGCGTTTGATGTTCGATAATTTAGTTGTCCCCCACAGTTCAAGTCCGTAGGTCCAGATGGGTTTCAGTATGGTCTTGTATATTAATAGTTTGTTTTCAATTGAGAGGTTAGATTTTCTGTTAAGTAGTCTGTATAACTGGCCAAGTCGTCGGTTAATCTCTTGTCTTTTAAGTCTGGTATGTGGGTTCCATGTTAGTCTTTTGTCTAAAAGGAAGCCAAGATACCGAACTGTGTCTGAGATGGGAAGACGTACTGAGTTGAAAAGGATATGTGGACAGGATCTGCGTCGGAGGGTAAAGGTGACATGCTTGCATTTGGATTCATTGATCTTGATACGCCAATTGTTGCACCATTGCTCTATTAGGGAGATGTGTCTTTGAAGGTTTAGGGATGCTGTTTCACTGTCTGGGTGGGAAGATAGGATGGCGGTATCGTCAGCAAATGTTGCTAGAAGGGTATTAGGATGGGTTGGAATGTCAGCTGTGAAAAGGATGTAGAGAACTGGGCCCAAGACACTGCCTTGTGGAACACCAGCCTCAACTGGATAATAATTGGAGAATTCAGTGCCGCAGCGGACTTGAAAGGAACGATTTGAGAGGTTGGATTTGAGGACTAGATACAAGGATTGGGGTAAGTGAGTTTTGAGCTTGAAAAGCAAGCCATCATGCCACACCCGGTCGAAAGCTTGCGCTACGTCCAGAAAGGCACTAGTGCAATATTGCTTGTTTTCAAGCGCAGAGGATATATGGTCAACAACGCGGAGGCCTTGTTGAACAGTAGAATGTCTTGAGCGGAAACCAAACTAATGGGAGGGGATATTGTGGGTTTCGAGAATGGGTAGGATACGTTTGAGAAGGATTTTTCAAAGATTTTCGAGAGGATCGGAAGTAAGCTTATTGGTCTATAGGATGAGGTATTATTAACAGGTTTACCTGGTTTAGGGAAGAGGATAATAATGGAGTGTTTCCATATGAGAGGAAAGTGAGTTGTGCGGAGGGTACAGTTATACAGGTATGTGAGGAACATGATTGCTTTTTTGGGAAGTTGTCTAAGGATCTGAGAAGTAAGGGGATCGTGTCCAGGGGATTTTCGAGGTTTCAGGTTGTTTATATGGAATTTGACCTCAGAGGGGTTGACAGCTTTAGGAGGCAGGGAGGAATCGGAGAAGAGAGGAGTTCTGTAACTTCAGCAGTGTGGGTGGGATGGAGTTCGGTGTGGGGAGTGAATGTTTTGGATAGATGTTTGGCAAATTCTTCAGCTCTAGTCTCATCTGACGAAGCCCAGGTTCCATCATCTCGTCGGAGTGGGTGGGAAATAGATTGGTATTTAAGGATTTTTTTGGTCACTTTCCAGAGGGAGTTGTCATCGGTAGAGAGGGAAGAAAGATAGGAATTGTAGGATTGGGATCTAAAGGTCGTCAGTTCTTTTTTAACCTGTTTAGAATAAATTTGAAATCTAAATTATTTTTTTTCTTGTTCCTCATTAATGTTCTATAGAAATTCCTTGTTTGGATGTAGTCTTGTAACACTTGAGGAGGAAAATTGAATTTAATTAATGCTCTATATTTTCTTCTAACTTCCCTTTTCAGATTATTGCACTCTGAGTCAAACCAGGGTTGATTAGGCTGAAACATTATATTCTTCGGTGTTTTTTTGATCACGAGCATGCCGACAGAAGACATATTCTCCTGCAAGCATTCAACGAAATTCTTATAGAGCTGGTTTACATCATGCGAATTATAGTAAATTTTGTCACTGCAAGCTAAATTTGTTTTGAATAATATGCTTTGGTTCTCATCCCATTTCACTTGTTTTTTGGGTCCCATACCAATATAATTAAACGTTCGAGAATTCGGTAAGCTTACATGTGGTTTCACGGTAGTAGCACAAGCTAAATGGTCCAGAAAATCAGACATGGCTATAACTTCCATATCACCTAAAATCTCGAGTGCCACATCGTTGATCCACACTAGATAGTGCTTTTACCAACATTAGAAATAAATGTAAACTTTCCAGGTCTGTCAGAGAGGTTCCTGCCGTTACATAGTGTGAGACCTAATGATTCCATCGCTTCCACTAATTGTTTTCCTCGCCTGTTAACATGTTTATGGCTGTTTGTCCTTGTAGCGTATAGATTTGAATTGTACAACATTTCTTCATTCAAGAAATTTAGGTCACCTACATGACTGTAAGTCACCATTGATAAACAAGCAAGTGTCTGAATAATTGAGTAGTAATTCCATAATAGTATTACATAAATCTTCCAGTATTTGTATCCATATCACATACAGGAGGCAAGTAAATGTTTCCAATAGTTAATAATTTGTTATTAATTTTAATGTTGACAAAAAGCCAGTATCGGTTGACATATACAATACTTGTTCCTGAAGTAATGGAGCTATGAACTAGTGACACCAATATTGGGCCTTTCCGAAGTCAATAACAGGTGTTAACTGCATAATCTGGGATCGTTATATTACACTCCGTGAAGCTGTCTATAACTTTATCGAGTATATTTTCATTTTCACTGAAAGGGATGCTATTGATCAAAAAATTGTTCTTTTTTATCTGCCGTTTTAAAAAATTAATTTCTTTTTCGAGTTTAGAATTCTTTTACTCTAGATCTTGGCAGGTATTCTTTAACCGATCACATTCTTTTAATACATCACCCATGAGAGAATTATTAGTCTCGAGGGATATTTTCATTTCATTAATAGCTCTCATTATATCGTCGTTGGAACACATTATTATGAAAAATATAAGTAAGTGTTCGGAAGTGATTTGATAAGATTTACTGTGGCACTGACCTTCTACAGCTGGAACTCCCGGGTGTGGTGGGAGTTTGCAGGTTCAGTTCAGTCCATTGATAAGCAGCCCAGTCCTCGCAGCAGGCTAATTTCTTTACAATTTTCTCCTATCGAAAATGCTCGGTGAATTTTAACGATATTTGAGAAATGTGTTGCTAACAGACAGAACTACAACCGTGTAAATTTTGAACTAAATTAGACGGAAAAGAACTAATGAAAAATGAGAACAACTAAGACCCGATGTATACTCGTTGCCGGCCGTGGCTAGACTCTCCAGCTGTGTAATCTTAACGTGGTCCTCGGTTATTATTTGGATCAGCTCTGTAAGCCGAGAGGGTTCCGATCCTTGTTTTCTTGTCAGTCTTCGGGCTATCTTATAGCCCGGTAGACGTTCCTTTAATTCTTCATCTATGCATTGTACGGGGAAGTCAATGTCGAACCCGTACAAGACATATTTTCTTGAACGCTTTGTTCCACGTGGCGCAAAGTTGTGAAATTGGACCGCTTGGTCCTCTCTCAGCACGAGGGTCGCTGCATAATGATCCTTTTCATTATTTAGATACAGCCTGGTTTCTTTAGGCGAGGAATTCACTGAGAATTTGGTGACTCCTCGCTGCTTCAGTATGTTCCTTAACGCTGTGCAATAGGAGGAGAGATTATGATAGGCGGCGGTAAAATGGGTTTCGGCGGCTGTGTGTCTGTCAGGGCGGCAAATCTGTTGGCGACCTGGATCTTCGGTGGTTCTTGGGCTGCACGAGGGGGAAATTGGAGGCGTTTCGGTACTGGGACGAACCCATCAGCCTCTAGTGTTCGCTTCCCTCCACGGGGGTCATCGGAGTTTTCGTCAACTTCTTCCATGTGGTCATCTACTTGAGGCGCCGATGTCGACATCTCGGAGAAGTAAGGTGGGGGTCAATGGCTTGTCAGCGCCACGCTGCCCTTACTCAGATTTTAGATAGTGCCCCCCGGGCACCGACTTTATGTAACTTTTTTGATTTAATCGAAATATAGGTCGACTATTACGTTTGGGGGGGAGGCTTTTTATAAAAAAAATGTCGGATTTTAGATAGTGCCCCCGGGCACCGACTTTATGTAACTTTTTTGATTTAATCGATATATGGGTCGACTATTACGTATTTACTATTAGGGCATTTACTCGAGAAAATGTCCAGCGGTGACGTCACAAGTGATCAGTCTTAGAAGATTAGCCATGAGTAAATTTGAAAATTACTCATGAAACATTTTTCGTCCATGAGTATATCGCTCGTGAAAAATGTTATCTCCATGAGTAAATTACTCATGAAGCATTTTAACGCCATGAGCAAAATTGAAAAAAAAAAAGTTTTTATTTAATTTAATCTAATTTTTTTTGTCACCTTTCGGATTTATTCGATAACTGGGTCGACTATAATGATTTGGGGGGGGGGGCGCTTTTTATGATAATGATATCCGATTTGAGATTGGGACCCCCGGGCCTCGACTTTTTGTAACTTTTCGGATTAAATCGATAACAGGATTAACTCTTATGTTTTGGGGGGCGCTTTTTATGAAAATGATATCCAATTTGAGATTGGGCCCCACGGGCCTCGACTTTTTGTAACTTTCGGATTAAATCCATATCAGGATCGACTTATATGTTATATGTATTATTCAAGAGTAACTTCTCGAATTGATTCGGAGAGATATGACACGGGTCGCTTCCTTCTTTTAGATTACGCCAAATGTTACTAACGTTTCTTGCTGCACTCTTATATTATTTTGTAGGTTATTTAAATGATTTGTTTTTTCGTCCTTGTATTCATGGGACTAAAGGAGTTGGATAAAATATATTCTAATATTGATTATATAGATGTGGAGTCTCTAATTCCACAGATTTTCCATCAGAAAGGGATTAGTGCACATTTGGTGGCCCTGAAAAGGGCCGTTGAAAGTACGGCAGGGTGCGGACAGCCCTTAGGCTCGTTCTCCGCGGATACGGCGAGCCAGCTGGATATCCTTAGGCATAATCGTCACCCTCTTGGCCTGGATGACGCACAAGTTGGTATCCTCGAAGAGACCTACGAGATAGGCTTCGCTGGGCTCCTGGAGGGCAACATGTCAATAAACATCGTTCAAACAAAATTTATTTCATTTACGAGGGGACCGGATCATTTGGTTGGGGGAGTCCATCTGGAACAAGTTATGGATTTTAAATATCACAGTGCTCATCTCAACGAGTAAGGATGGGATGATAAAGGAAAGGATCAAAACGGCTGGAAGATGATTTCACTCCCTTAAGACAGGCTTCCTGGACAAAAAATGAAGTCTCAAAAGCCACTTAGAAGGTTGTATTCAAAAATACTTTCCCACATATTTTAATCTATACAAGGGAGTCTTTGATCCTCACTTCCAAGCACAAAAGCCAAATCCAAGGTATGGGAATGTGGGAATGTAAATTAGAATGGATTAAAGGTATTTTGTCAGTATAAAAGGTTTCAAACAGAGCCAAGCTCTTTAAAATTTTTTTTTTATTTTCAATATTACTTATTTAAAGCCACCAAAATGAGTAGGGACAAGAAAATATCTAAATATGTAGAATTCAAGCAGAACTCACAAATATTATTCTTTTGTGAGGAATGACATAGTAACTAGATATTATTACACCTTATTAAAATTACTGTTATCACTGCTTTTTAAATGTATAATCTTTTCTAAATCTCATTTCTGGTTCATCTTACATCAATAATAACTTTGGTGACTATTACGATTAAATATTCTAAAATATAACTGATCTCTCGTAGTTATCTAAATGGTTATTATAATTTTAGACAGTGCAAGATCAAGACAAAAACTTATGTAGAATCAATAAATAAACTTTTATTTTAAAAATAATGTAAGGTATAAGTATAATTCTGAATGAGAATCACAAAAGATAAAAGCTTCAAATGAAGTACATAATAATAACAAATAGATACATCAATACACATAACATCAAACATGTAATTATATATTCTAATTTAAACATATAACTCCATAATATTAGATGTTTTATAATTTTTTAACATTTAAAGCTTCCATTTAATACAGATAGGTTGATAACCCTTTCATAAAATCTAAACAATGAAACATTTATTTAAAGATATAGAAACAAGTGAAACATCAGAAAAACAAGTTGACTTTTGTCAACTCATAATATATATTCATGTTGAAATTCTCTCAAATATTTTAAATCTTTTTATAGGGAAAATAATCGAAGTAGAATATATATAAAATTGACCATCAGATTTATATGAGTAATGATTATTATCATCATTTAAATTTTTTTTTTAGTAACCACAACTATAACTACCTTATCACTAACAGTTACAACTAAATTCTTCACTAAGCGAGCGGTTGACTTACATTGTATGTATTCCTTATCACAAAGTCAGTTAAATAAAATATAAACATCAGTCATTTAAATGAAAATGTCATTTTTTAGAACTATGTTTTAATCATCTTAGAGACAAAATTATTTGTTAGTAAACTTGGAGAAAACATTATTGCATTCATGAAGAAACTAAAAAAAATATTATAGTATACATATCATTCCCAAAATTACAACAACAGTTTAATAATTTTGATAATGCAGATTAGCCGAAACATCATAATTTTGATTAAAGAGAACAATATCCCATTCCAAAACCTTAATAAACAAATTAATGAATGAATAGGTATGATTAATTACAATATACTCTAAATACAGTAAACAGCATACTGTTTTGCTGTATCGAATTATTAGTTTTCAACTAAGGTGAGATTACTTTTAATATTTATTTAATTTTAATAGAAAGCTAAACCACATAAATCATAATTTACTAGATGGAAAATCATAAATATTATTATGGAGATTTATGAAATTTATATTTGAAAAAGAATTACTTTTGTTAATAAATGAGATCATTAATATATCATAGCTGTAGAAATCAAGATATACACATCATTTTATTCAAAACATCCTAAAGAAATATTAATTTAACACAATTTAAATTAATATAATGAATCCAAATAAAATACATATATTTTATAGTTATAAATAAATATTGACTAGTTTTTTTTATTCTTGTGGAAAGTTAGAAAATTGAGATGCATCAAGTTACTTCAAAAATGATGGTATATTTCTTTAGTTATAGGCTCATACTTGTTTCAATCATAATACAGCCCATTATTTAAAAGTACATTCATAAACTCGGCACTCTTCAGAAATTTAGTATGATTCAATTATTTATGTTAAAAAAACTTAATGAATCATCTGAAAAAAGAAAATAAATAAAACAATTAAAATCTAAAATATACATTTTGATTTATATACAGTCGACTATGTTTATCCAGGATACTGAATAATTAAAAAAAAAAAAAACTTAGTTCCCACCTTTTCACTGGAATTCAAAAAAGATTTTAACAAATGTAAGTTATAACCACTTCATTGTGACAAACCATTAGTAATTATACAGACAAATCCAACCTTTTCATTCAACAATAAAACATTTAATAATACAAAATTAGTTTGAAATTCCAAACTGAAAACTTAGATTCAATTGTGTTTCTATGAAATAGTAAAAAAGAAACACTTTTTTTGTTGTTGTTAGGCAAACACATTACAAGTTATTATCAAATGGGGATTCAACATATCCAGAATTTGAAAATCTCAAAAATAGAATAGGACAACAATACAATGGAGTTCTATAGAGATGGCTCAGCATCCTCAACAAAACAGTTACGTATAACTCAGAAAGTAAACAAAGTAAGCCTACAAGTTTTTAGTAGTACAAAATGGAAGAACATATCAAACATAGCTAACTGCATTAAACAAATAAATAATACTTTCGACAGTTTACAATCAAATAATTTTCACTAAGGAGGTATATATAGTTTACAAAGAACAAAACAAAATAACATAAAATAAAACATGGACAGTCTCTTTAATAGTGATGTGAAAAAATATACAATTATTGTCAATCATAAATCAATGAAAATAATTTTTTTATGAATCAGTCATACACCTATTATACATTTTATCAATTAAGTGGCACTACAAATATTTTCGAATACAATAAATTATTCTTAGATTACTCTAATTAAGAATTCAGTCACATCTCCAAAAATTGTTTTCTATTGAAAAACATTTTAAAAAACAATTATCTATTATTTGTTTTTAACAATATAATTACCAAGATTAACAAAATAACTATTATTCATCAAAGATAGTTTAATAGTTAGGTGGGTTTGTTCAAAGTTACATTGTTCTCAAAAAAATAATTACTTTTCTATAAGATCTCTCATAGAGTCTTAGCTAATGATATATATTCATTATCAAATATTTTTATAATTGCAAATATAGTTCCTTTTTTTCTCTTTTTAACTCTTCTCATTATCACGTTAATAAAAAGTTATCAAGATATAGAGGTTTCTTATAAAGATTGAGCACATTGAATGAAATCCAAAACACATCATATTTTTTATACAAAGCCCTGATAGAAGAGCTTGTAAATAGATGGTGATATATTAAAACTTTAATCACAATAAGAACATTCAATACATTTAAATGTATCATATAGCAAATTGATCGATTCTGAACACAGTTAACATACATACACATATGCAGATAAACACACACACACACCCACACATATATATATATATATATATATATATATATATATATATGTTTACATACATCAATAAAAATAAAGTAGCTCTCTGTGTATAATGATTGAGTCTACTCATCAGGAATAACATTGTAAAGGAAGAGATACAGATCATCCAGAACACTCCGATCAAATTCGTGGCCAATGGTTGGGTATTTTTTGAACTGAGTCTTGACCCCAGCTGTCTCAAAAATATTCACTGTATCTTCCGCAAGTTTAGGTTTCACTAAGCAGTCCAGATCTCCATGAGCCTGGAAGAGTGGAGAAAGATTTCCACTGGGTTTCTTTAATTTCTGAAAAGACAAAATGTTCAGATTTTTTATAAATTTAATTTTATACTCAATACTATAATTAAAAACAATTAACGTGATTGAGTTGAAAGTGATTTTCCTCGAAATTATAAATTTTATTAATTGATTAATTGATCTAAATAATTATTTTTGCTATCTACAGTATATGAGCAACATTTATTATATAAATATAGATTATTTAATGAAATTGTATACTTAAGCAGCTTGATAGATGAAATGAGTAGATATTTGATTATACTTGTCATTATTTGAGATGTATAAGTTATCATGAACTTATAAAATCAAAAAGTATCAATGAAAAAAAATATATATTGGGCTGAGGAAAAAGCAATTTAGTTTTTTTATCAAGTTTTTCAAAGCAAATTTATTTATATGAATTTCAAATGCTAATAACGATATTTGTGCTGTTTTGATTGATGTGCTTTTGCCACTTTTCTGGTAAAACCATAAGTCCGTCACTGTAGAAGTCCTGTGATTTCTCGACAAAATACTGAACCAAGTGATTTGCACAATCCTCTTCTTTCATGCCAACTATCAATATTTCCCAGACAAGCTCTCACAATCTTTGCTGGGCCATTAAAGATGTCTGCTGGTCTAGCGTTGTCATGATGGAAGACAATGCCTTTCCTATTGATCCATTCTGGCCGTTTTTCTTGAATCACCTGCTTTCAATTGCACTAGTTGTTCATAGTAGAGAGATGAATTAATGGTTTGAACTGTTTGAGAAGCTCATGATGAACAATTCCTTTTCAATCCCACCCAATACTCAGCATCATCTTCCTTGGCTTCAATCCAGGCTTTGCCAGTGTTTGTGAAGCTTCTCCGTGCTTTTACCACAATCTTCTTCACATATTATTGTCTTATGTGATCCACTTTTCATTATTCATTTCAAGAATGTATCGATTTCATTTTGTTGTAGCAGCGACTCACAAATGGAAACTTCGTTCATTAAATTTTTCACTGTTAATTCATGTAGAACCAAGTATCAAGCTCCTTTTGGTATACAGCCTTAACTAAAGGATTAAAAACTGTTTTCTGATTGATATTTAGTTCTGTAGCGATGTC
Organism: Nezara viridula; assembly: GCA_928085145.1. Classification (NCBI taxonomy): domain Eukaryota; kingdom Metazoa; phylum Arthropoda; class Insecta; order Hemiptera; family Pentatomidae; genus Nezara; species Nezara viridula. The sequence goes on along the minus strand of OV725079.1, from coordinate 156,518,449 downwards.
GTGAGATGAAATATGTAGGTCTACCTCAATTTTGGAAGAATTTCATCAACATTTTTAACAACTGGCAGACCAGAGCAAAATTCATCTTTAATATAAAAATTTACGGAACAAAAACAAGCAAACCAATTCTGGCACTGATGTTCACTTAAGCACTCATTACCATAAACAGCATACAATTTTCGATGAACCTGCACTGCAATTTCTCCTTTTTGGAAATAAAACAACAAAATATGACGGAAATGACCTCTGGAACCTCAATTTTTAAAGTGTAATAACTGTTGAATGAATAAATTAATGATTCTTTGTTATAGATAAAGTATTTTATGGACTGTGACCTTATAGAATGGCTTTATTAAATAAGGATTATATGAGATTAGAGCCTTTAAAGTCACCTATTAGGATAAAACAAAATTACTTTTTCTTAAACTCAATTGTAAAGGATTTTCATATTCAGTAAATAAATATACAACTATATTTTGATAATGTTTCATAGAAATAAATACATATAATTTTTAAAAAGTCCATTTTATTCTTATATTTTAAATTTTATAATATTTTGAATTAATTATTAAATGAATCCAAACCTCATAAATTGACGATGTCTTTGGAAGCCAAGAAGAGATCACCCCTACACCTGCCAAACCTTCTAAGTAGGAATATCCAATGTAATAACTCATTGCACCTCCCCTTGAGAATCCAGCTACAAGAAATATGCTTATATCTTACACTTGAAATTGTACCATATAAATATAATCTTATCCCAACAGTGGCCAAGACTTTTTTTCATAAGAAATTGATACAAATTCATAATTAATGTCAAAAAATTGTTTCCCACAAAATTTAAATAAGTTTCATAAATCTAGATTTGGGATCCAGCTAGCACCATGTTGACTGATAAAATATGAAAGATATTAGAAAAAAATATATTAATGTTTCATTTTCCTAAAATGCTCATTTTCGTTATATAATTACAATATAAAAACAATTAAGAATAGAAGTATTTGAAATGCCTTAATATAATCTATAACTTTTAAAAAATTGATTTATATATTTTTAAGACGATATACTACTATTATGAACTATATTATTACTCAGATATTTACATAGACACTTTTTTAGTATTTTGTTCATAAAGAGGTGATAAAAAATTGAAATTATATCATGAAAGGTTGATGGAAGCAAGGCAAATAGAAAGCGTCTCATTGATAAACTAAGAGTTAGCTATAACGACACATACAAGAGAACAAGAATGAATGACTTATTAGAAAAAGAAAAAAATTACAATTTATCTTAATGTATAAAACTGAAGAGTTCATTTGCTCTAACATTGTAATTTCAATGACTATCAATCTGATTTGAAGAGTTCTTTGAGATAATTTATCTCAATCTTATATTGAAATAATTTATTAAGGAAGGGTTTAGGTTTTATAACATCCTACAATATTAATAACACATCTTTACAATACGCTACAACGCAAAGGATGAAATAGCAATAATGACTGTCAATAAATCTGGAAAACTGAAGGCATTTATGTTTGCAGAGCTACCCATAAATTTAATTGGCAGTCATTAATAAAAGGCAGACACAAACTTATAAGCAGAGATAGGTCACAGTATTCTTATAGTCAAATATACTTCCAATCAGAGTTATTAAAAAAAAAAAAAAACCTTTAACATTATAGTTGACCTAAGAAAAGGCCTTTTTTTCTCGCTATTAGTTTGCTGAAAAAACAGTATAATATACTTGTACAAATATTTGTCTTGTACAAATATTGTCCTTTGAATATTTTAGCAAAAATGTAGATTAGATTTCGGCATGTAATATGCTCTGGCCTTGTTTCCTTTGTATATGCGAATAAACTGTTAATTTAATTTTAGTTTTTTTTTCTGTTAGCATTACACATCATGTAAGATCTTTCACCACCTTAGCAAGTTTGCTCCATTTCTACCTTTCTTGGGCTATTTATTTCCAGTTATCTGCATGCAGCTCTATTGCCAGTTTGTTGATTCTATCTATCCATCTTGGTACCAGATGGATTGCTACATGCCCCGCCCATCTTAACTTCCATGCCTTCATATCATGAGATATTGATTGACCAGTTTGTGTAAGCAGTTCTTCATTGATCTTTCTTCTCCACGTGTTAGTACGCTGATCCCAGATTGCTCCGGGATGAGATCAAGAAATCAAGAGATTTCTTAAAATTTTTTGGGATTTCAATGTGTTTGAGAGGGAGAAGAAAGCTCTGTTTGCGCTAGTTATACGCTGGTCTATTTCTGCGCATTGGTCATTGTGGTTATTGAGGAGCCGAGGTATTAGAATTTTTCTACTTTCAGGAATGATTTTCCTTCTATGCAGATTCTGTTATTGGGGGTGGAATTTCAGGCTTATCATATATTTTGTTTTTCTTCATTTACTTGTAGGTCGATTTGCTCTGCCTCTTTTATCAGAGTCTTAGCGAATTCCTCGATGTTTTCTTGATTACTTCCTAGGACAGGCATATCATCTGTGTATTCAAGGATTTTATGATTCATTCTGATGTGGACCCCTCCATTTTTCCATGATGCTGTTCTTATCACCTACTCCAGGGCTAAGTTGAACAACATTGGTGACAATCCATTTCCCTGCCATAAGCCTATTTGAACTTTGAAGGCTTCAGATACTTCTCCTTGTATTAGGACTCTGCATTTAGGGTCATTCATACACGCCTTTGTCAATGTCACCAACTTACTGGGAACTCTCAGTTCAGTCATGATTTTCTAAAGACAGTTCCTGTACACAGCATGAAATCGACGTATAGGGCTTGGACATAATTTTAAAATATGATTTAATATTAATATTTAAAAGATAAAATGTATTTAGTATATTATTAATTAATTCATAATTAAAGATTTTATATTGATGTTCATAATTGACATTATTTTAACTGTTTGATGTTTTACGAAATATGATTTGCAAGTTATACTTAACTCTTTTATAATATTTATAATTTAGCATAAAAAAGAAAAAATATATTGTTATAATGTTTATAACACAGAGATGGAATCTATTTGTATGAGGTTCTTCTCTCAAAACAAATAAAGATTAAATAAAATAAAATACTCATTAAAAAAAAATTAAAGTGTAATATACTTGTTCAAGAAGAATTATACAAGAAGTATACTGGCTTACCCGACAGAAGAAAGCAGCGGGGAAAATCAAATATTGCTGGTTTGCCGCTGGAAAGGTGCGATGTCGAAAAGAGGACGGGCATAAGGTTATCATGATTGAACAGGCCTCGGACCTCGATATATTTACCTCACTACACAGAATTCGTCTACCCTCCATCCTTATCAAAATAACTACTGACAAAATTTACTTCGAAGAAAGATTTTCGCTTTTAGTTGTATTTCTTCACTTCCAAATATTAGCCTATGTATTATTTACTATATGCTTTCTATTTTTTGTTTCTTTAAACACTTTCTTTTTTCTCATTTTCATTAATTGTAATAGCTTTTCTGTATTTTTTATTTGTTTTAGTGTTTCTCTACCGAACTCTGACTGTCTCCTTCCAAATACTTCTCATGTCTAGTACCCTAATCACCTGCCATGTTAACTCTCAATCACTCCCCACCCACTATGACGAATTCCTGCAATATTTCACTCAAAATTTTTACCATATTATAGCTATCTCCGAAACTTGGCTCAAACCTTATATCCCATCCTCTTCAGTCTCCCTGCCTAGTTACAACCTCTTCCGTCATGACCAGGTAAGCCGGACTGGCGGTGGAGTAGCCATATTTGTCCACAATAGCCAGAAGACCCGAATCCTCGATTTATCCCCATCTTCCAACCACCCACAAATTAAATACCTATTAGTTGAAATCCTTTGTAATACTTCTCCTCTCCTCTACGCTGTGGCATACCGTCCTCCTCTTGTTCCATTTCACACGTCCTTTGAATCTACCCTATTGAATTTCGTTCCCCTCTATCCCAGAATAATCATTTCAGGTGACCTCAATACCAATTTCCTATTTAACTCTAATGACAAATCCAATCTAGAAGACCTATTCTTCTCCCTTCACCTCTTTATCGTTCCTTTTCTTCCCACTCACCATACTAGCAGGTCCGACACTTGGCTAGATTTCTATATTGTAGACTCTGCACAAAACCTCCTCTCCTCTTCACAACTGCCAGTATCCTTTTTGTCATCTCACGATCTGATACTAATAACATATAATATCCAAACTCCTCCTATTTAGCCTCGAACTATCACCTTCCGCCATCTAGATTCCCTTACACGAGAACAAATATTATCTTACCTGGAAATTCTAGATTGGAATAAAATATATTCTTGCACTTCTATCGACTCTATGGTCGATATTCTTACTACCAATCTCCTCAATATCCTCAATACCCATGCCCCTCTCAAAACCTCTACATTTCGTCACCGGCCTGGTCCTTGGATGTGCCAGGAAATTAAAGACCTGCAGAAGAGGCGCGACGCTGCTCGTAGACGCTTCAGACGTACTAGGCTAGCAGATGACTACCAAGCGTTCAGGGTGCTTCGCAACTTGACACAAACAAGGATCCGGCGTGCGAAGTCCCTCTACTTCCACGAAGCCCTTTCTTCAACTCCTGACATAAAATCAAAATGGCGACTGCTTCGTAAACTCTCCCTTTGTGGTCCTTCCCGATCCCCTACCCCAGCCTTTCCAATATCCCCTGATGATCTAAACTCGCATTTTATATCTGTTGCTAATACCTCTCCTTTATCTTCCTGTTCCGACTTTCCTATAGAGATACCATTTAACGACAATAACTTTTATTTTTCCGACATTTCCCCTACAGACCTTTTAACCGCTGTAATGAAATCCCACACCAATTCCATAGGACCTGACGGCATCCCTGTCAAACTAATAAAATTATGTCTTCTTGAAATCCTCCCAGTCCTTCTTTTCATCTACAATTTCTCCCTTCAGAATTCAGTATTCCCTACATCTTGGAAAAAAGCCATTGTCCTTCCTTTGAATAAAAATTCTAATCCGACCTCACCCGAAGATTTCCGCCCAATCTAAATTCTTTCCAACCTCTCAAAACCCCTAGAAAGATTGGTGCAATCTCAAGTCTCCAACTTCCTCGAAAAGTCCAACCAACTTGATCCTCTCCAATCTGGTTTCCGTCCCAGCTACTCCACACAATCCGCCTCAATTAAAATCACCAGCGACATTCAAACTGCAATAGATGATAAAAAGTTAACCATCCTTATCCTTCTCGACTTCTCCAAAGCCTTCGATTCCATTAACCATTCCATCCTTTTCAACAAACTGAAATTATTATCCTTCTCCAATAGTTCCATCTCTTGGTTTCAATCTTTCCTCTCACAACGTACCCAAGCAGTCTCCATACCCAACCAACCACTATCTGCCTTCCTTTCTTTATCCTCTGGAGTTGCCCAGGGTTCAAGCATATCCCATCTCCTTTTCAGCTCCTACATTAATGACCTACCTAAATCAATTCTCCATTGTTCCCATCACCTTTATGCAGACAATTCACAGATCTACCTATCATTTTCCCCTCCTGAGTTACTGGGGGCATTTGCCAAGATTCAAGAAGACCTAGATCGAATCAGTGCCTGGGCAAATGTAAATGGATTAAGGTTAAATGCCGCCAAAACTCAGGCCATTGTCATTGCTTCCAAGCCCCTTCTTAGATCCCATCCAGACTTTCCCATCCTTCACCTTAATGACCAGCCAATCTCCTTCTACTCCTATGTTAAAAATTTAGGATTTTTCATTGATCAAAACCTCCTTTGGAATCACCATATTTCTCAAATCTCTCGACGGACAATTTCCACCCTCAAACTATTCCATCGCTTCTGCCATCTCCTACCCCAACATACGCATAGACTCCTAGTTTCCTCTCTCATTTTCCCCCACTTTGACTATAACTGTGTGGTGTATGATGGCCCCTCTGTGGAGCTCCGTGATAGACTGAAAAGACTAATGAACAGCTGCATAAGATTTGTGATCGGGGCCCCAAGATAATCCCATGTTTCTCACCACTACGCTGAGTTAAAGTGGCTTTTCCCCTCCTTCCGAAGACAATATTTCCTAGGTACGTTCCTCTACCAAATCATTAACAGCCATCGTCCTTCTTACGCCTACAACCTCTTCCAGTTCAAATCCTCAGTCCATTCCCTGTCCACAAGATCTCGACCTTCTAGCCTTTACATGCCTTCTCACAGATCTGCCTCATTCCAAAATTCCTTTATTGTTCGCTCTGTCAATTTCTGGAATTCCCTCCCTATCAAAATTCAACATTCCCCATCCATATCCAAATTCAAAACCCTCCTATTCCAATTCCTATCCCAAGAACAGTCAGATAGTTGCTAACCATTCGAGCTGATTTTAATAGAGAATTTGATACATCCAATTCATTGATACATTTTTAATTTTAATTCTTTATTATTTTCTCAAAAGTGTATACGAGTCTATCAGTGCAAATAGCTTTAAGTGCCTTGTCATAGTATTAATTATAGTTTATTAGTGTATTAATATAGTTTCGTTTTTTGTATATAGAATGTTTACCTTGTATTTTTTTTACATTATTTCTTTTTTTTGATTGATTTCATTTTGGCCAGATGTGATCTTTTAATTTTGTTCTATTTTGTTATTCTCAAGGGACTGTGTCCCAGAATAAAATTATTTTTCTATCTATCTATCTAGATGGTAACCATTGTTGTAGTATAATGTATAATATAATATATGCAATTATGAATATAATCCTACGGAACACAAGGAGAAATTAGAAGAAGATGAAAAATAATATGAAATAATGGACATAAAGGGATGTGAAGAAAGAAAATAAAAATATAAATAAATAAGTAAATAAAATAAAATAAATAAAAATAAAAATACAAGAATAAAAATCTGTTGAGCGCAACACACAACTTTCATTTACCGCTCAATTTTGAATAGAAATTATTTTCTGGCCATGTTGGGCTATTATAAAATGTTTGAATTGCATTTTGAACCAAGCTAAATGTAAAAGCTTACAGCTAACAAATCATAAATACCATTAAAATAACAAAAGGCCTATTTATTATATCACCGGTTGACTTTGGATTGTACTACTATTAGTTATTAAACTGTTATTTTCAATAGTGAAGTTTACTAAAAGGGAATCAAGAAATTTGCATTGTCTGTCATAAACATGTCAAGAAGGTTTCACTCTAATTGTAAGTGGATATTGTTGAAATATCACAAAGAAACATCCATCAAATTATTCACTAATTTAATTTTTTAAAAGGTTACATGATGATTTACTGACGATACTGATACTGACGATAGATACCTAATTATTTAAATATAATAACAGATCTAGAGTTATTAAACTACAGTAAATATATTTAAAGGTTTAAACATATCCATGATTAAACATATTCTTCTTCTTTCACACAAGAACAATGAAATAGTTTTTTAAACAATGTCATTGCCTTGATTAGGTGGATTTTAAATAATTTTTCAAACTGAAATATATTTTCAATTTCATTCGTTAATTTCATATGATTTCCTTGAAAATATGTGATTTACGTTAAATAATATAAGTTTTCAAAGAGTATTATTTTTAATTTTTTCGCCACTCTCCATTAACTTCTACAACTTTCAATATTAGATATTGTTTTTTTCTAAAGTTCTCTGCTTTCTAAGTTTTATTGTAAACTTTGTATTATAGGATTACAGGTATACCTCCTGACTAGTATTTCCGGAGATTCATTTTCAACCAGGGTAAACATTTTTATTTTTTTCTCCTTTATTCAATTATCAACTTTTTTCAAAAGTTATATTTAGCATTTTTTCATAACTCTTAATAAGAAGAGATAGTTAATTATATAAAACAAACCATATTAAAGGTACTTTAGAGGAAGACTTATATGAACATTGGGCATTTAAGCCCTGTAAAGTGACATTAATAGGGATAAGACCTAAATGATATTAAAGAACACTTAATTATATAAATACCAATACCGGGGCCGGTATAGCAGAGTGGTTGGCTCGCTATACTAGTAAAGCAAAGATCATAAGATCGAATCCCGGCCCTACTTGCCAATACGGCTGGTCCCCGCCGGGAAGTTAGACCATTACCCAGTTAATTAGGGGAGGCCTACAGGTAAAATACTTGTAAGGAGAGGCTATACAAAAAAAAAATTATACAATGATACACCGAGTTTAATCAAAATCTATATTTAATATCGATGGTAGGCAATATAAATCTAGTCACTCCATCTACTTTTATAAACAACACTTCAGTCTCTGAGCCTTTCAATTGACAGAATGACTAACTCCAATTTCAACATTTTTTAGTAATGTGATTTTAGTGATATTTCTAGTTGAAAAAGTTATCTATACAGACAGTGAGAAAGTTTATTCCGGAGTAGGTGATTGCAGTGTTGAAATATAGAACTGTGAATAAAGGTATAAATTTTACCACTAGAAACATCACTAAAATTCTTTTTAGTGAGTGAAGACGAGAGAGTCTTAGAGAATCTCAATTAAGACCTCGATCGTGCGCTTCTCTCTCTATATATATTTATCTAATATTTATCCATAGACATTCTGGTTAAAAAATCTTCACATATATTTAATATAGCATCCAGAAAATTCCATAGAGTCAACAATACTGTTTTATCTTCATTGATCTTAACAAAAATTACAATAAAGTGTCCGTTATAAAAGCAGGTGAGTGAGAGTAGTGGGGACAGCACATCAAGCTTCGCCTTAATCCGGCAGCCGACACCCAAACAAACATGTGTGTTCTCATTGTTTTCATTTCACTTTCCTTATTTAAATAGCTATATTTTAAAGAAATAGTAATTGGTTAATGGGACTTGGTTATTTGGACTCAGGGTATCCCAAAACGTCTATTTCCGTTTAAAACTCAGATTTAAAAATTTTAATGATTGCAATACTTACACTTACTATATATGACATATATTTGTAAGTGAAAGTAAAAAAACCTAGAATATTAGAGTATCTAAAATTTGAAGATATTGATGGATACAAGAAAAAATACTATATCTAAGAACTAATAAATAATAAATATATACAATTACGTATAAAAGAGCATTGATAAATTATAGATAGAAGTACAATGTGATTAAAAACAAAAATGAAAGAAATAAAACGTACATAGAAGTAAAATGTAAAAACGGATGATCATACATTGATGTGGAATGTAAATATAAAATTGGAAATAAAAGAGAGATCATACAAAGCAGAAATACTTAAAAATAATAAGCAATTAAATTAAATTAATCAATAAAAATTAAAAATAATAAGATGTAGATAAAAAAATTGAATAAGTAATAAATATATTATTTTTCACTTATTCTCAACATCCATAGCACCAAAAACCTTATTCACCGATCTCTCTCTCTTTATCTGATCCCCAGTAACACCAAACCAACACTCAGCATGTCAAAAATATACTCCTTTCCAATAATTTCCCTCTCAACACTATACTTAAACTTTTAAACAGCCATGCAACCAAAAACAGTACAAACCCCTCTTTTATCAACTCTCCACAATCATCTACCACTTCTTTCATATACAAATCTCTCCTACATTTCTTTATTCACCTACATTCTTCTAAATTCTCCTACATTAGTTTTTCAAGTAATATACAAAAATTCCTAAAATCGACTATAACCAACTTACGTCTTGGCCTTAAGTTCCCATAACAAACTTTCTTTCCTCTTCACCAACTTCAAGGATCCCATACTTTTACAAAACTGATCTAATGTAGTTTACCGGATACACTGGTTTACTCCTAATTGTACTAGTTCCTATATTGGCGAAACCAAAAACCATTTCAAAACCCGTATTTCCCAAAACAAAACATCTATAACTTCCCGGAACCCTTCCGCCTCTAAACTATCAGAACATGCCTTAACCCTCAACGATTCTTTGATTTTGAAAAAAATCTCTTTTCTTGCCACGGTCCCTAATCATGAAAAAAGACTCATTTCCGAATCCATCTATATTCACATGGAACAGAATTGTATTAATCATAAAATAGATAAAATCTGTATTTCTTTAACATATAGGCACATTTTAAATCCTTATAAGTGAAAAATAACTTATTTATTACTTCTTCAATTTTTTTATCTACATCTTATTACTTTTAATTTTTATTGATTAATTTAATTTAATTGCTCATTATTTTTAAGTATTTATGATTTGTATGATCTCTCTTTTATTTCCAATTTTATATTTACATTCCACATCAATGTATGATCATCCGTTTTTACATTTTACTTCTATGTACGTTTTACTTCTTTCATTTTTGTTTTTATTCACATTGTACTTCTGTCTATAATTTCCTAATTCTATTTTATATGTAATTATATATATTTATTATTTATTAGTGCCCCAGGGTGAGGGAGAGGGAGAGGGAGAGGGAGAGGGAGAGGGAGAGAGAGAGGGAGAGGGAGAGAGAGAGGGAGAGAGGGAGAGGGAGAAAGTGGGGGAGGGAGAGGGAGAGGGAGTGAGGGAGAGGGAGAGGGAGAGAGAGAGAGGGTGAGGGTGAGGGCCTGAGCTTTTCCCCATTTTTTTTATTTTTAATTATTTAATTATAGCTTGTAGAATCCCAGGACCACAATTTGAATCCATCCATACTTTTGTATAAACACACAAATATACAAGTAAGTAATTTCTTACCAACAGCAATCCTATTCATTGGGATCCCAGAATAAATCTCATTGTTTACAATGTTAATAATCCTTTTGGCTGATTTTTCAATGTGTTCTGTATTTTCAACAGCATCTTCAGTGAAATCTGATATATCATACCATGTATTTACTTCCTGCAATATCAAATCATAGGAAAATTCAATAAATTTTGATAACAATACATCTCATCCTGTCAATGATATTAAAAAAATATAAATAATTATGATATTAAAAGTAAAAAACTAAAACAACTAACATTTCATTATGAAGGAATTAATTAGTGTTATATAATCTTGTAAAAACGGGTTGTTCAAAATCAGAGGTACGCATTATAGACTTAACGAGGAGGAAAATGTAATTAAAGAATTTTCAGGTGAAAGCATTACTATTTCCGAACCTACACAAGCAGAATCCAAAGAAAATGAAACACAGAATAGTAAAAAAAGAAAAACTGAAGACAAGCTCTATAAATTCAAGTTTCGTCCCAGAAGCTCATCAATTCCGTCAGCACCTGTGGAATCTTCCTGACTTAAATGTACTACAGCTTCTATTATCATCCCAAAAGCAAATATTTTTCAAAAACAGGGCTTTAAAGTTATTTTTTACAATATTAATGGTTTTAAAAATTTATATAATTTAAGCAATTATGAATGCGAAATATTAACGAACAACTCAATACTGTGTTTCGTCGAAACTTGGCTTACCGATGATGAGTTTACACTCCCACAATGGTTACACAACTACACCCCATACCACGCCAATGCCGTTAAAACATTTAAACCGGGAAGAGGTGGTGGTATAAAACTAGATAGTACCTTGATAACAGTGGGCAACATTTATTTTTCTCCAGTATGTGATATAGAAACATGCCTCGAGAAGTTATGTGGTGTTATTTCATTGATATGTTCAGACTTCCGGACAACTTGTTTGATCTTCAACGGGGACTTTAACAGCCATGACGGGAATTTAAATAATCTAGACGAGGAAATTTTGCAGGAGACAAATCTTTATTCTGAAAGGCTGTCTCTTCATTCAAGCATAAACAAGCGAGGAAAACTACTGGTGGAAGCAATGGAATCTTCAGGTCTCATTTTATGCAATGGTCGCTCTCTTTCGGACAGACCGGGGCAGCATACCTTCATATCGAGTTTGGAGAGAAGTGTTATAGACCTGGTCTGGATAAATCATAACACCCTAGATATATTTGGAGATATGAATTTAATGGTTGTATCTGAATCTATTGACCACTTAGCTTGCAGTTCTTCTTTACACTTGCCCTCTATATATGCCCCTCTGGATCCATCCCATAAACTAAGACGTCAGATAATTTTAGAATTCGCATAAAATGGTAAGAATCTAAAGTAAATGGGTTTAAAAACTTGTTATTGAGCACTAATAGAATATACTTTAGCTCTAAAGAGATAAACCTATTATAGGTACTCTTACTTAGGAGTACCTTTCACTTCCTCAGGAAAATTTAGTAAGGCATCTGAGCATTTTATACAGAAGTCCTGTATTGGAGATTTTGCGAAGGGGTAGAAGCGATTCATGGGAGACAAAAATAGCTCTTTTTGATTCTATGGTGTCTTAAATCCTTCTGTATTCTTCTGAAATATGGAGCTTAAGATACCTGGATGCTATTGAAGTGGTACAGCTGAAGTTTCTGAAGCAACTATTTAGGTGGCCAAGGAGTACTGCCAACTACATTGTACGTCTCGAAACTGGCCGAAATGCCTTGAGTGTCAGGGTTATGAGAAGTATTATAAATTACTGGTCTAAATTGTCGCTTATGCCTGAAGAGAGGTTACCAAGGCTTTGCTTCAACAAATTAATTTTGCTGGATACAAGGAATCCTGATATAAACTTTAATTGGATCACACAAGTCAGATCAATAGCTACTCATTATGGCTGTAAAGAAGAGTTCGATAAAGTATACCCAACTGGATTATTAAAATACAGCGATGAAATATTGGAAAAGCTAAAAAACGATAACCTATCTAAGGACATCCATTTATCCATAAATTCCAACAACAATCCCATATATAGAATTATTTCCAGCTTTAATATTTCCAGTCCAGAGTCCTATTTGATGTATAGAGCTAACATGAAAAAGCTAAGATCAATAAGTCAGTTATGGGTTTCAAATTCCGAATTAATTAAGCTCTATACGAAAAACAAAAGTTTCTACTTCAAAGCCCAAGAAACCTGCACTTTCTGCAACAAATTCATTTCTAACAGCCTGTTCCATATCCTTCTGTACTGTGAAAAGCTAACAGACGACAGACACAAACATTTACGAGCATTTCTTTCTGCGCCAAGTGATGTAAACAAGATAAAAGATATACTTAGAATTGATAACATAGAGAAACTTAATAAAATTTACCGGTTCATACTGTCAGCTTGCAATTCACTGGATTCCTTAAAATCTGATGTTCCACACACCAAGCAAGTGCTATGACTAAGGATAATTGTTGGTCAGTTCAATTAATTGTTTGTTTCTTTTTTTCTTTTTTGGTTTTATTGATGATGTATATAGAAATTAATTGGAATGTAATGAAGTATTATTGTTTAGTTATTGTTTTTATAATAAGTCAATGTACAGTTATGATAAACTAGACTCATGTAGGTGAAATAAAGTTATTCATATATGTATGATTTGTACAAGATTGTAAAATAATCTTTAACAAATAAATTCAATTCTATTCTAATCTATACTTCTCAAAAGTAATTCATAACAAGAGCAAAACAACTAATTAGAAATACGAATTTGAAAATATTATTAGTTATGAGAATTGTTTGTTTTCAACAGAAATAAAATTTAAACAACTTGAACATCATAAATAACTCATGATTTCTATCATAAACTACTTCAAAAATTGTTTTTGGAGAAAAATAAGATCAAAATATTTTGTGCCAAAAATGTTTAAAATAATACTAATTCATTAATTTAAAACATTACATCTTTTCGCGAGGATTATGTCACAAAACAGTAGGAAATAGTAATAAGAGAAAGATACAATAAAACTGTACAACTGCTCAACTATGTTGCGTTGCTACAACACCCAGCGACAACAGTCCCAATTGACTATGTTTAATGAGACAGAACATAATGGATAGAGTTTTGCATGACTACCATTCAAAGTACCGAATGTTATCGTCTATTTTCTTATTGTTAAACTCACTTTCTTCCTTCTTAGGACTGTCCGTAGAGCTCATAACGAATTGCCCAGAATTAATATATGTCATGGTGCAGGATTCCCAACTAATCCAAAATAATTGATTCCACCATACTCTGAAGATGGATCGTTTCCACACCCAGTAAGGATCTTTCTGTCATCTATAAACCTGTTAGCCCATTGGTTTGATTTAAAATGTACACACCTATTCCCTGCAACTTACATTTGCCCCAATCCTCAAACGATTTTTCCCTCAGGGAGTGCCTAACTTTCTTGAAGGAAATACATACCCGTTTACTATGTTAAGTTACTGATCCAGCTCAAGAAGATTCGACTTAACTAGTTTTTCCATATTTTGTCTCATTCTATCCACAGAATTATCATCAAATTCCAGTTCACCCGAGAAACGACATCCAAAATATTTGATGGTGTCAGCTTCTTCAACTGGTCTTATTTCCTCCCCGGCATCCAAGCAGAACGTAATCAATCTTCTCTTCTTCTATATAATGTCAGAACTTTTTTGAGAATTAACGGGTGATCCCGTCACCCGAGAGTTTTCCGAATGCAGTTAATTGTCCTCTCTGCAGATTCAACATTGTGAGCGGTTAAAGCGGTTTGGTGAGCTTGGTCATCTGAGTAATCTGTAAGCATAACAGGATCATGGCGAACTTATAACTGAATTCCACTGCAACTTTCGGATCGCAAAGTTCTGTCTATAGTGAGTCAATAATCACGTTGAATAATGCCCGCGAAAGTGGTCCACCATACGGTAAAACTCTCAACACATGAATTGGTGCGGTCTTGTTGACCCCGATGTTTGCCCTAACGATGTTAGTGCACAGCAAGTTCTCTATTACCCTTCTCAGGTCGGATGAAATACATTTGGCTCCCAAGGACCTCAAGATATGGCTAAGGCCAATGTTGTCGAACGCTCCATCACGTCCAGAAACGCGACAGCTGCATCATCTTGTTGATCTTGTTGTCCAATCACAAAACCTCTCTGGTTAGCGTGAAAAGAGATTTGCTTTCGTAGCTCATGGTCAAAAACCTTTTCCATGATAGACCTAATGACTGGATAAATTGTGGTGGATCTCAATGAAGAAATTTCGTAATTGTTACACTTTCCTTTATAAATCAAAACAGTGTGCCCTCAACGAAGAATCTCCGGGACATTACCGAATTTCAGAAATATGTCCATAATCGTTTTAATAATGTGTGAAATGCCCAGAATTTTTATTGTTCTTAACAGGACTCCATCTGGACCTGGCGAAGTATCTAGGGATATATTCTTAATTGCTTTGTGTACATCCTTAAAATTTATTCCAAATTCGGAACATTGGAAGAGGGTGTATAACTCTCCTTTAAATTTTTGTTTGTGTACCCATAAAGCGATTTAAAATGCGCCTCAATTTTCATGATGAAGGACAGTTTATCCCAAATAACACCAGAATCTTCCTGTCATTCGACTGATACAACCTGGAGTTCGTCATCTTGTATCCTCTCTAACGAGATAATAACGGAATTCTTTGAATCCATAATAGTTGTCCAGCCTTCAAACTTTTTCCTTGTCCAGATATTTCTTACATTTGGTTATTGCGGAATGGTATACCAATGAATGAGAACGGCCTAAAAACACACGTTTCTAGGAGTTAACTTCTTTAGAACCATCGTGAGATTTCCAACAAATACATCCGGTTTCAGTGAGGTTATAGGCATTTATTTTGTAAAATATCAATCGTTACTTTTCCTCAATAATTCAGTAAAAAACATTCAAATCAACAAGAAAATAAATTTTAAAAAATCTGCACAACTTTCACTTACACCTCTGCTTTGAATAGAAATTATTTTCTGGGCTACTATAAAATTTTTGCAATGCATTTTTAACGGACCTACTACAGCTTAAAGGTTACAGCTAACAAATCATTAAGACCATCATAATAAAAAAAACCCTGTTAATTATATCAATGGTAGGAAATAAAAACCTCGTAATTCCATCTGTTTTTGTAAACCATATTATAACTCTACTCTCTGAGCTATATATCTATGTATATGCCTAGAGATTTGAAACTGTATCTGTATATTCAACCTGTTAATGTCCCTTTCCTTTTCAAACTTTCAAAGGTGTATATCCTTCTCTATCCTAAAATGACTAATATCCTATTAATGTGGCATGTTAACTCCCAATCCCTTTCTGCTGACTTTGATGAATTCCAAAATTATTTCCTTCATAATTTTTATCATGTTATTTCCGTTTCGAAAACCTGACTAAAACCTAATATTCCCCCTTCCTCTATATCCATTTCTAACCATGCCCGCATTCGTCATGATCGAAGAGATGGTGGTGTTACCCTTTATGTTCATGAGAGTCTGCGGACAAAAATCCTGCACTATCGGGACTTTCCTCACTTATTTATTTGTGTAAAGTATTTATTTGTAGAAATTTCCTCGAATTCCCTTTCCCTCCTTTACGTCATTACATATTGCCTTCCCCATGTTCAATTTGATCCTGCCTTCGAATCCTATCTTTTTACTTAAATTCCTTTATACAACTGTTGGATTTACATCCACAATTTTTATTGTTTATAATATTTAGATTTATATTGTAAGTTTGTATAAATAAAACGGGCAAACAGTCCGGTCTCATCCTGTCCTATCCCCTCTTGAAGACGGCCTTACTACGAGTAAAAGGACAGATGCTTGACGACGAAGCACGCAGTCAAAGCTCTCAGTCTAAATCTACCGAATTTACGGCCAACGGCTTACGGAGAGAGAGAGGGAGATAAGTACAGCCCTTTGGCTACACGTTACGGCCCTTCGGCCACACGATAATTGCGGCGGGAATCTGAGTTGGCTTGGGCGGTGGCGTCTCGGGAGAAAGGCGACGAACCACAGGAGCGAGATGGCCCCTCATCAAATTGTATGTTAAGATTGCCATAATTAATTAACTCACTAAAACTAATTGCCTCATCCGGGACATTAATTGGAAGTTATAATAAAAGGAATAAGCAAAATACGTAGTGACGTCATTCACAGATATTCCTCCATTGAACTTTTCATTTTTTTATTTCACAAGAACAGGACTCCCGGTCATGTAGCATGTACCGGACCTCCCAATATTGTACAACAACAATGTAGCCGGCAACTTTAATACCAATTTATCTTCCGACTCCCCAGACAAATCATACATTAAAGATCTAATCCATTCTCTGGATCTATTTATCGTCGTTTCTTTTCATCCTACTTACCATACCCAGTTTCTCGAAAAACTTATTATTCTCTGCTCAGAACTCCAGTTTCCTTTCTTTCACATCATGATCTCATCAAGATTTTCTATAATGTCCCGACTCCGAAGTTCATTCTTAGGCAAATTACATGGTAGGATCTTGGCTCATTGACCCCTGAAAAACTAAATCCTTTCCTCGAATCATCACTAGCCTAATCCTTAGATCCGATCTATTCCTCCTACTCTATTGATAAAATGATGGAGTGTCTTTCTTCAAACCTCCTATTCCTAAATCAGCAAGCACCCTTAAAGACCTTGAACTTAAGACGGACTGCAGATCTCTAGATTAATCCAGAAATAAGAGAGTGGATGAAGAGAAGAGATGCTGCAAGAAGGCGTTTCAGACGAACACGTAATCCGGATGACTACTTCTCTTTTAAGACTCTTCAAAACCTTTCCCAATCTTCCTTACACCGTGCTAAGGCACAATTCTTTCATACTTCCTTACCACAAACCTCAGATCCTATGTCCAGATGAAAAATCCTTAAAAACTCTCCGTGGTAAAATCAATAACCTGCACCTACTACCCTGTTTCTTCAGATCAACTGAATTCCCACTTTGCCGATCATGACTTTTATTTTAATATTAAGGTTAGACAACTTTGTAAATTAATTTATTTTTAATAGTCATTTAGTTATCCATAAACGCCAAACAACTGTTATTTCATTGTTCATTATAGTTATTCTGAGAGGACTAAATGTCTCAAAATAAAATTTACTTTGTTTCTTTCTTTCTTAAATGATTATGGATTGTATAGCTATTAGTTATTAAACGTTATTTTCATTGTATAGTTTACTAAAATGAAATTACGAGATTTTCATTGCTTGCCATAGATAGGTCAAAAGTTGTCACACTAATTTTAAGTGAGTTCTGCTCATGCGCTAGAATACAATATACTACCGCCACCTCGCCTCTCAGACATATTTATTTTTTCTCAGGAAATTGGTGTAATTTTTAAATAAAATTGCGACTACGTGAGCTAAACACCTGGATCATAATATGTACTAATTCCACAGTGAGTACTGTCGTTATTTATTGTGTACAGTTGTGTGAAATGAAGCTGGTGTATAGAGGCCTCTTCTCTTATCTCGCAGCCATAAGTACTTGGCCCAAGCTAGTCAGTTGGGCTGGAGCCTTCACTGGGAGAGGTCTTTTAGCAACGCTGATACAAAATCAAGGTCACGCAGCGTGTTTTAATTTAATTTTTTTTTCTTCCTTCACTTTCTTCTGATATGTTATGAGATACTAGCACCAACCATGTCATCTATGGGTGCAACAACGAGGTCTCGCTCCGTCGGATATACACCACGTTCGTCTTATGCGAAAAAAAAAGTATCAATCGAAAAGAATGACGCCACCTGTGACTCCATCTAAAGCAACATATGACATTCAACCTCAACAGGGTATATCTCAGGAGACGACTGAAGAGTCTTCCTTTTTCACCCCGAATACTTACGACGTGCTGCAAAATGAAAAAGAGGCGATGCGATATGTATCCATTCCCAAAGACCCCAGAACTTCTCCAATTTTCGTTAAAAATTAAAAAAAATTCCCTTTACTATGCACCAAATTGAACAAGATCACAACTCCTATTAGCTACTTCTGGTTAACCGCACTAACGACATTAAAATATCCCCAGCCACAGCTGATGCATACCGGCAAATAATTAAATATCTATCAGAGACAAGGGCATATTTTCACACCTACCAATTGAGACAAGAGCGTTCTCTGAGCTGAGGGTAGTAATCCGAAATTTACACCCCTCTACCCCAGTCGAGGCGATCCAAGAAGAATGGACGGCTCTAGGTTTCAAAGTCCGACTGGTCACCAATGATATAAAGGACGACAGAGATGTATCTATTTGGACATGGAAGTGTTAGCGGAAATGGAATTGTCAGAGAAGGAAGTGGTCGGGAGATAATCGGAAGGGCTATCAATGGACCCACTTGAGGATAATTCAACAAGCTTGACTGAGATTATAAGATTATCAGGGAATGCCTGCGGCGAAGAGAGCCAGAAGCGAGAAGCCTGATGCAATCTCCTGATCTAGCGACTGGAAGCAGTAGGCAGGCGATTATGGATATCGCTTGTGGATATCCGTCCATCCAGCTTACCAAAGAGCAGAGTGAGGAGGCGATCAACTCTGTTGATCGGCTGGATGCAGGTGGCATCATCACCGAGTTTACTGGCTTTAGTCACCATCTGCGGATTGTATTATCGTCTATAATGATCAAGCCACCAAAGATTGGATTCATAGTGTAGTTCAGGGCTTCACTATCGGTGGGAGGGGGGAGGATGAAAATCAATGCTGGTTGTTTTGAAGAACTCAAAAGAGCTGTCAGGATAGGGTTATACTTCCCTGACGAGAATATGAGATAAGGGCAGAATTGATGAGATAAAAAATTCTCTTTAGACTATGTTTTTATTTTTAAATAAATTAATACGAGCGTGGAAAAAAAAAGAAATGAAAAAATAAAATGTATAAGGCTATGATAGTCACAATTTATTTTTCTCACATTCCAACATTTCAGCTCTTTCAGGCTAGTCTCAAGAATTTTATAGAAATGACTCAAAATTACACTAAACTATAAAGCATTGCAAGCTATCAGTAATTACAATAATTTGTTTAGTCATACACAACATGAAGTTGTTTATTTATATAAAACCACCTTTAACTTAGCTAATTGTTGTTACCAATTATATTTTTATACACACTATTCATAAGTAAAGTTAATTTTTTAAAAGTATGAATTGTATGATCCTAATTATGAGTATGAGGAAGCAGAGTAGCTCAGTGAATTGGCCACTAGACTGCTAAGCTCAAAGGCGAATCTGGCTGATGTCAAATAATTTTTTATTATTTATAGAGGTACACAGCCTCTATAAAGTGGGTACTGTTAATTCAATAAACAATTAAGGAGCGAAAATTGTTGGTTGAGCGAGATTCTGGCCTGATCACCTCTCTGCACAACAGTTGGCCTTGAAACAGTACTTCAAGTAACAGTACAGTTAGTTAGGTTTTTTAAATTATGTGTATGTCAATTTAAATGAACTTTGCAATTAATATGTTACAGTTTCACTTATCTAAAATATATACAAACACATATATACTTATACGATTAAATCGGATTGTTAAAAACAAGTGAATTATCAATTAATTTATAACATCAGGTATTTAAGTGGTCTTTACTGTTTAATAACCAGTTAGAAGAAAATACCAAAGACTGGTCTAAAACAACAGAAATTTAATGAAAGCAAAATAAAAAGTTTTAAAGCAAGCATAGCCTTATATATTTTAATTGATAAATCTTTCTATACTTGGAAATCCTAACTAAAAAAAAAAGGCTGACTGATCTAATAATAAAATTAAATAGGTCAATTCTATTTTCATTTTATATCTATATAAGTTAAAAACAAATCTTTAAGATCTGTTATGCCAACAGAAGAAAAAGTTAAAAACGATATTTCAAATACATATACTGATGTTTGTTTTATTTTTATTATTTTATTTATTTATTTTATACAAAAAATTTAAACCAAAAGTATACAGAAGTTTTCTTTGAATGAAGTTTTCTAAAGAAGTTAAAAAGAATGAATAAAAAATAATCCATGAATAATCATTTTGTAATAATTATTCATTATTACTAAATTAAAAATAAGAATTCCAGTGATTAATACTTTAATGAATGATTAGAACTCACACTCATGGCCTCCGAGAATATCTTAATAAGAAGAACAATAGTCCTCATGAGTTATGTTTACAGAGATCATCTCAGAAGCATTATGTACACTATAAAGAGGTTGCAAATTCAAAACTTTTCCAGGTCTAGATGAGAAAAATAGAGTTACCAATTTAATTAGAACATGCAGAAGACTTCATGAAGAAGCTATGAAACGCCATTCTGGACACAACTATGTAACAGTCCAATCCTTGATATTTTCAGCAAATATTTTCTAATTCTATGATTTATCTTCTGATATCAGGTACTCATTTTTAAGTAGTTGAGGGGACAAGGGTCAGTCAAACCATGAATTATATGCTAACAAGGTATATTTTATCAAAGGGAGATTTAGTGTACTTATGAAATGCTCCACTGTTATCAGGTGATAAGTAAAATTAATTTATTTAGATCAAATTCATTACATTATGATTTAACCATTATTAATATTTAAATATTATTTATTCTGTTTCATAAGCCATGACCCTGGGATCAGAGTGGATACCTCTCCAGGGACTCACCCAGCTTCTATGAAGTGTGCACCCTTAATTGAATAATTAGTTAAGGAGAAAAGCCTGGCGGCTGAATATATCAGTCAAATCACCTTCTTTGACTAAGAAATAGTACTCCCTAAATAGTATTGAATCTAAGACCCTTCATGGGTTGTAGTGGTACAGTTTTTTTTTTTTTTTTGTTTTATATATATATAAAACTAATGTTAAAATTTTATTTAAGTACAAAACTACATTTTTGTTTTTGTTTATATGTATAGATATTTAAAAGTATTAAATAAATCTAAGACAGATCAAAACTATTCCATGGAACGATGCAATAAAATATGTATTGATATTGACATTAATATTACAATTTGGAAATAGAATCACTGGAATCACATGCTTGTGTTATGTTACAATATAAAACAATCAGTAAGTAATTCTGGATGTATTAAAAAAAAAAAAAAAAGAATGAAGATCATCCACATGAAAGAAAATCATTTTCTTCACATCTGAATAAACAAATTGATATTATATTTATCCTATTTTGTTGGAAAATAGTATTTCGGATAAGAAGTTATCATGTGGAATGTTAATGAATAAATGAAAATCACCTGAATGACTTAATTTTTCTGTACAATTTGTTATTGAATTCAGCTCGATCATTTATTCATTGATTAAATCACAGATTAAAATCACTCTTTTTGTTATTAAATAATGTTAGTTCTTAAAATTATAATTTTTGTAAACATTATGATTTAACGTTCCTATTCAGCATTGCTATGTTCATTTATGTTTAACAATAGTATGCTTTAAAAATACTTTTGTATTTTAATAACTAGGCATACTATTGTTAATAAGAGGTTTAAGATATTTTTTAGATCTGAAAATTGATTTTATGGTAATTAAATAAGTAAATTAAAGGAGATAAGTAAATTAAAATCTTCAGATCCAGGTCCTACCAATGAGGATATATATATGCTATACAGATTCTAAGGGATATTTATGCATGGGTAGGAAAACTTAGATTTAATAGATAGATTTGTGTATTTGGACAGTTTGAAAACATTTATTCTAAAGTTAGGTTAGGGAACTGATTTAAATTTCCAGGAGGACAACCCAATAAACAAAAGCAAACAGCTGTAATATAAGATTATAAAAGTATAAAAATATTTGACCTGCAATGAAGCCTGACTGACCAATCCCTTACGATTCCCTTCTCCCACATTACATGCTAGTGAGTATTTAAGAAGTGGCATTAAGTGGAATATTTAAAATTCAGAATAAAAATAATTTGAAACAGGCAATTGTGAAAGAAAGGTACAAAATAGTTTGAAATACAACAAAAAAATCTAGTCTATTCTATGCCTCAAACACTTACTACTGTAATTGCAGCTAAGTGGAGGGTAACAAAATATTTTCTTTTTTAATATTCATTATTATCTTAAGTGCATGTTAACTTTTGTTACTGTTTATTTTCGCATTTGTCAAATAAAATTAAATATGATTGATAACGTTTTTTGTAGAAAATGCAGTGTATTATTGTTGTTACAATAAATTTAATTAAATAAATAAGTTACTTATTGTTAAATATAATAAACATATGATTTTCAATAAATTTTAATATTAATTTGTGTTTTTTAAAAAATATTTAATTTCTTATTGAGTTAATTTTTAGAAGTATATGTACTTCTGTTATTGATAATATTTTTAATAAATTTACTTTTATAATGATACCAAAATATTTAAATACAAGTTGTCAATCTAAAAAAAATAATACATTACACTAAGACTTATTAAGTTTATGTTATTTCAAAGTATAAAATATTTTATGGAAAAGCTATTTGTAGATATTTCATGTGATTGACATTTCAATAAATATAAAATGGTTAATATCGCCTATAACATATTTTCAAGACTTCAATACAATAGCTTTTGCTGATTTTAAGAATTAATAAATAATAGAAATTGAAATGTGCATTTTTTAAATTACATTAAAAATAACTTCTCATGATAATGATATTGAAATAAGTAATATATGTTTTAAGTAAAAAATTTTATCTAATTTATAAAAAGTTTAAATAAACCAATCTACAGTTTGATTGATTGAATATAATAAAGGTAAAGTTCACTTATTTTTAAAAGTAGCTCTTTCAAGGAAGACAGTCAGTGTAAAAATAATTTTTTGGCTTCTGTTTCTGCGTGCCAGATGAATGAAGAACTTTCCATTGAATTCTAACATATATATGAATAGCACATTTTTTAATGTATCAGAACAAAAAAGCAAAGACAATATGGCACAAAATTCTTAGTAAAATGATTTTTAAAAATAATAATTTTTATGATATTTTAAAATGACGACAAACGAATTATTCAGCGAATATACTTCAAATAGTGTAATCATTTTGAAGTAACTAATATTAGATACTAGAGATATATAAACCCGGAAAAACAACTTGATCACTGCAACAATTTTTATTTTTAAAGACGATTCAGCAATCAAACCATCATCAATTAGTTTTACAGTTGGTATAAAAAATAAACAATGAGCTGTCCTAAACAGCCATATTAATCAAATTAATTAATTTACATTTAACATGATTATCCTCTTATACACCACCAGTAAAACCAACAAATGACAGTTAGTAGTTGATAGAATGGTGATGGCCTGACAGCCGAAATGTCTTGAAAATAAACTGTTTTTGGGATAGCGAAGTTGTTTTGCTAGGAATCCCTAATAAACTGCATACCTTAAGCACTAATATACTACAATATTAAATATTGAAACTGCTTCACCTGACCACCATGAGCAGAAAATGGTATCAATGATGCAGTAGGAAATATTACTTTGATATGTGGAAAGCGTGCACTACTCCCTTTAAGAGCCCTGATGGTCCCTCCTATGTGTGGCCCAGAGTCAGCTAAAAAAACAAAATACAATTAAAATATTTCAACATAGGATTCACATTTAGGGTCTACCTATCAAAATAAACCACAAAAATTTTGTATTTTACGTGACACTGGCTGCACCATTCCTTATACTTAAAATAACTATTTATATCATTACTTCAGAAGGATGACAGAAAGATATGAAATAATGTAGATTCCCAAACTGATTATGATTATAATTGTAAATTGTAATTTTGATAAGATTTATTAAGAGGAGTTAATTATAAAGAGGAGTATTTTACAAAAAACTAAGATACATGTAAAGATAATCATTAAGGTATAACATAATCAAATATTTCTTAATAATCATAGAGTACTTTACCTGTGCCATGCAGAAATATAAGACAACCCGTGGCAGTATCTTTTTTTTGCTCTATCCGGAATATTGGTTCCATCGAATCACCTAAATATTCTGAGTAACACATTTATATGTTTAATAATTGACAGTGAGCTACTTAAAATAGTTAAGCTATATATTAAATTAATTTAGGGTTTTAAAATTGATGTCGTACGTAACGACTACTTTTGACTACCACAGCCCACCACCTACACCAGCGGCTGAGAGCCAATTGACTGAGAGCAAAATCTAGAAACCTACTTGAACTTATTGATTGGCCAAAGTCGATAGTGCTGACTCGATAATAGTGGCGCGCTTCGCAGCGATATATCGAGTTTAAGCCGACCTTCTATCCTAATCTTCTTCTTCAGTTCAACTTAAGTAAGTCATGTTTTTTAATTTTTATTATTTTCTTATAATTATTTAATTTAGAATATATTTCGAAATCTCTTTGCATTAACATAAACGTGAAATAGAAATTGAATAAAAACACATGATAAATTATGCCCCCAATATGTTTATTATGAAATATGATTAGACTGATAAGTAAGATATTTAGGAAGAATTAAAACTTTTTGAAGTTTTGTGATGATGTAAAATAAATATGGTCACATTTATTTTTATTTTTCATTCATCAAATAAAACTTGTTTTTTATATTATTGTTACAATTAGTGTTAGTCCAGAATTATGTTATTATAACATAATTCGATCATAATCCCCATCCCCATCCCCATCCCCATTCCCATCCTCATCCTCATCCTCATCCCCATCCCCATCACCACATATCCCCACATATATTATTACGGTAAGGTTCGAAATCGGTTTTGTAGCAAATATAAGCTCCTGTCATGCTCAAATACCATGAATGGAGTACCGTTGGATTCAGAATTTTACGGGTGATTAGCGAAGCGCATTCTCCACATTTGTTTTTCTTTCTAAAATAAATAAAGTCGATACAAACATTTTGCTAGGATTCGATACTGGAACGGTGGTAGGTCTGTAGATCGATACGGAACAAATTGGACCTTGAAGATTTTGATGTATACAGCAAGACCCAGATAGTTCCCACGGCACTACCGGATCCTGCGTTTTTACGCACAAAAACGTACTATTTTCGAGATGACGCAAGGCATAGGGTTCGCATCCACCCAACCTTCCGTTAATTGTAGTACTGTGATTGAATATGGGTCTCATTTCGTCGACTTGAGGCCTCTATGATCAAGAGAGGAGGAGTTTATATCATTTATCGATGGTGTTTTTGATCGGCAAGCCATATCATCGTTAATTCTTCACCAATTCCCGATTGAGCCACCGATTTCGAAGGCTCCCTTCTCCTTCAGGCGGGAAAAATAGTCCAATCACTCCGATTCAGGCAAAAAAGTTATGAAAGAAAACAAACTTTATTTTCGAATAAAGAAAACATTTTTATATAAAAGATTACTAAATTCTCTACAAAAGGGAAAAAAAAATCATCGAAATCGGACAATTATTAGCAAAGATACAGCTTATTGAAATTTGTAAAAATGTTGGTTCCAAACATGAAGATTTAAATTAATTTTTGTTTCCTTAGTCGATTATATCTATCGATAAAGTAACAATTGACTTCTTTATTTTTTGATACGTTGCATTATTTTATTTTCTTATTAATTTGGCATTTGATAACAATATGCTGTGCGAATTCTTCGCACGGGCCTACTAGTCATTAATCATTAAAAAATTGAGGGAAACATATAATTAAATAAATTCGATAAAAAAAGAGTAAATCACGATTTAAAAATCCTGATTTATTAATAAAACAAAATTTCAATTTCAATTAAAAATCGAGCTTAAGCTACTTAAAATTACTTATAAGTAATAAAAAATAGACTCCTTCAAAAATATTTGATTTCCATTTTAATTTATGTATGTTATTATCACAATAAATAATATTATGACTAAGTAAAAAGTGTGGTGAGCGCAACACACCACTTTCACTTGAACTTAGAATAGAAATTATTTTCTGGCCATGTTGGGGTATTATAAATTTCTTGAATTGCATTTTTAACTGAACTAAAGCTAATATATTACAGCTAACAAACCATAAATAATATTAAAATAACAAAAGTCCTATTTATTAAATCTCCGATTGATTACGGTTGTGGAATCATTTGATTATGGATTGTACGACTATTAGTTATTAACTGTTATTTTCCATTGCAAAGATTAAGAAAACGAAATTAAGAAATTTGCATTGTCTGTCATAGACAGGTCAAAAGTTTTCATACTGATTGTAAGTGGATTCTGTTGTAATATCGCAAAAGGAAAATTTATCAATTATTCACTAATTTAATTTTCTAAAATTTTACGGAATAAACGGACGATAGATACCTAATTATTTAAATATAATATCAGATCTAGAGTTATTAAACTACAGTAAATATGTTTAAGATTATAAACTTATCCATGAAATATGCTTTTTATACATTTTCGCCCTGGATAAGTATTTTTCTTTTTTTCTCCTTTATTTAATTATCAAATTCTTTCAAGAGTTATATTTAGCATTATTCCATAACTCCTAACAATGATAAATAGTTAATATTTATAATAAACCAAATTAAAGGTACGTTAGAGGAGGACATGACAGTTTTGGGATTTCATGTTGTGACTTGAATTTATTGCAAATTCAGGGAATATGTTATTCTTAAAAATGGAATAAGTTGAAATTTAATTCACTTTTATTTTTAACAACACATGTCAACACATTGAACAACACTACTATTACTAAAAACATATGACGTACATTAATTTTAATATACTTAAACATATGGTAATTGTTTAGGATATAACAGTCTCCCTCACTAAAATAAAGTTCAATATTAATAAAGTTTAAAGTTGATAATCATGCAAATACGATGTAAGCCGCTTCATTCGTGTTGACCTTCTCGGCAGATGTTGAGGCTCCGGATCTATAGGTTTCTCAGGCTGGGGCTCAGGATGTGAATGCCGTGGCTCAGGGTGGATTGGTCGTTGTCGATCCTCTTGATTCACATTAGGTGCCATAGGTACTCCAAAAGTCTGTGGAGTTTCTCCATTTGCAAAAGTGACATGTTTCTCCACCAAGATTGAACGTAATTGGTCTACATGACGTTTAAGAGTCCTCCCAGTGTCCAGTTCAATTATGTAATGTCGCTGACCTAACTTACGTTTTACAACACCAAATAACCAGACGTTGCGATTGTTTAAATAAAACTGTGCCTGTACTCTCTCTCGCTCTTTGAATTTCCTGATGTTGAATTCCGCAGATGTTGATTTATAGGCATTAGGATAAGGTCGTAATGTATCTAGTTTGATTTGAAGTCTCCTATTTAGGTAATTTTCTGCTGGTGACTGTCCACTTGTTAAGGGCGTTGCCCGATATCTAAAAAGAATCTGACGAATTTTGATAGGTAAAGGAGAAGGGTGAGTGGCTGCAGCTTTAAGGCGGTGTTTCAGAGTTGGGACATTACGTTCAGCAAGTCCATTGGTTGAAGGATGCCCAGGTGCAATGAATTTTTGAACTATGCCAACACCTTTGCAAAATGTTCTGAATTTTTCGCTAGTTAATACCTGCATCATTGTCGGAGACAAGAACTTGAGGGTATCCGTGGGTAAAAAACAATATCTTCCAGAAGATTTATAGTTCTCTCTGTGGTAGGAGTGTCTCGTGAAAAATTGACTTCAGTCCATTTAGATTTGGCATCAATGCGTAACAAAACATGGTGATTATCGAAAGGAACGGCATAATCAATTTAAAAAACAAGCACTTATTTTTGTTCAAATGTAAATCGTGTTCTAAAAGTATTTTTAAACAAAATTCAAGTTTTTTGCACATTCTTCTTCTGTCAATCCATGTACCATGATGTCATCGAAGTAAGCTTCAGTATTTGGAAGTCCTAGTAAAATATTACATAGCACTCGGTTAAATCCAGATGGAGCAGTTTTAATACCAAAACTGACTCTATTCACCTTGTATGTTCATCTGTGAGTAACCATTGTCTGAATATCGCTGATTTTTCATCTACTTTTAAGTGAAGGTAAGCTTTAAAAAGATCTAGCGTACAGAAGTATTTTGAACGGCGAAGACTATGTAATACATCATCGATTCTTCGTATAGGATGGTTTGAGGAAACTAATCGTTCATTTACTCCACATTTATAATATACACATAAACGAACTCCACCATCTGCTTTTGGAATAATTACTAAAGGAGATCCCAAATAACATGTTGCTACTGATGTAATATTTCCTGCTGCTTCTAATGATTCAAGCTCTTTATCGAATTTCTCACGCAATGCATATGAAACATCCCGTTCCAGAGTAAAACTTGGTTTCACATTAGGTCGGAGTTGTAATTTAAGTTCGTAGTTATGTACACATCCTACTTTTCGTGAAAACACTGGAGCGTATTCTTCGATAATATATTCAACCGAATTTATTGAGTAAACTAAGTTTGACTAGGTTAAAGTTTGCATTTCGTCATCAATGTATTTTAATTCTAAATTAAGATTTCTTATCCATATTCTACCTAATAAAGCATCATGACCTTTCGGTACAATAAACAATTCTTCATTTATAGTTTTATCTTAATAAGATACGACAACAATAATCTTTCCCAAAGGTTTAATTATATGGTTGGAGTAGGAACGAAAAATGACATTTGTTTCTTGAACTGGAACATTTAAATTCAATTTTCGAAAATCATTCTCAGAGATCAAAGAGAAACGAGCGCCTGAATCTACTTCGAAACGCTGAGGAATACCATTTAATTTTACTGTGACAAAATATTCACTGAGGTCTCGAGCTACGTCAAATAAATCAATAGTTTCCTGTGAATGTGAATGTTTTGAAAGATTAGATGTAATTTTATATGTACCGAAACAAAGATTTTCATTTTCATTTTGAACATCAGCGATCTGTTTAGTCGTACTAGAATGAGATCTATTTTGTTTATTATTATTATTATTATTATTTTATAGCAATGTCTTCATGCATACTTTGGCTATGTGTGCAATTTTCCCGCATGAATTACATTTTAATCTATCACACTGCACACAACAGTCTTTAGCAGTATGGTTAGAATTTTCACAGTTGAAGCATAAGTTTTCTATTCATAAAGAACGATAGTCAATTTTATTTTTAAGAAATCTGTGAGATGGGATCTGTGAACGATGGCATCTTTGATTGGAATTACTTCGATTTTTACTCCTGCGTCTATGCATGTTTCTGGCAATCTTATTGATATTAGTTGACTCTACACTAGAATCACATGTTAGTTTGGTAAGTTCGTTACTTTCTAGCCTAGCAGCTTCAAAAGCTATCGCTTTGGTGACAAATTCATCGAATTTATTGCATTCAGATTGTAACAGGCGTTCTCTTATCCAGTTTTCTTTCAATCCTCGAATGCTCTGAGTAGGACATCGGCAAATGAAACGTTATTGTTACAAGAACATGTGATGCAAAAATCACAGTCAAGTAAACCCCGTCTGAGAGCAGCAACAAAATCAGAAATATTTTTACTGTTTTTTTGAGTTATGTTGAGAAAATAATGCTGTGAAACAATCTTGCACTTATATGGTGTTAACATTTTTGTTAATGCTGAAACAATTTCATCATACTTGAACGTATTAACAGGTTTATCGGGACCTAAGAATGTAGACAAATTATTATAATGAGTTGGACCAATAGATACGCATACCTTTTATCATTAAATAAGTTTCAAAGCGTACTATGTAATTTTTTAAAATTTCTTGTTTTGCATGAAAATTACCAAAAGATAATATTGAATTTAGATTTATCGATACTTCATCCGAAATTCGCTGGGATTGAAACTGGTGTAATAATGCTTGTTGATTTGCATTAATAACTTCTAACAATTTTTGAAATTGTTGAGGGTCCTTTTTTTTTTTTTGTTTCTTTGACTAAAATTGAAAATAATATAATTATAACTCACGATACCCCACTGAATATTAATTATTTACTTCTTGTTTTTCATTTTTCTTCCTCGTCGCCAATTTTTTGTGACTTGCATTTATTGGAAATTCAGGGAATACGTTATTCTTAGAAATGGAATAAGTTGAAATTTAATTCACTTTTATTTTTAACAACACATATCAACACATTGAACAATACTATTACTACTAAAAACATATGACGTACATTAATTTTAATATACTTAAACATATGGTGATTGTTTAGGATATAACATTTAACAAAGGGAAAATTCATCAAATTATTCACTAATTTAATTTTCTAAAAAGTTACATGACAATTTTTCGGAATAAACGTTGATAAATAATTATTTACTTATAATATCAAATCTATAATCACTAACCTACAGTAAATATATTTAAGATTATAAACATATGCTTCATACATCCATGAAATTATTTTATATTTTACTTCTTCTTTCACACAAGTACAATGAAATAGTTTTTTTTAACAATGCCAGTGCCTTGATTGGGTGGATTTTACATATATTTTTTAAAGTTTACATTTAGAATACATACATTTAGTTAATATTTTTTAGAATTTCATTTAATTTTCTTAAAAACATGCGATTTACGTAAAATTTTGTTAGTTTTCAAGAATTATTATTCATCATTGTTTCGCCACTCTCCGTTACCTTAATTATACAATGTTAAACCGAGTTTAATCAAAATCATTAGAGCCGTTTTTGAGAACCGAAAAATTGTGAAGTTCCTTATTTGTCCACAATAGCCTGAAGACACGAATCCTCGATTTATCCCCATCTTCCAACTACCCACAAATTGAATACCTATTAGTTGAAATCCTTTGTAATATTTCTCCTCTCCTCTACGCTGTGGTATACCGTCCTCCTCTTGTTCCATTTCACACGTCCTTTGAATCTACCGTATTGAATTTCGTTCCCCTCTATTCCAGAATAATCATCTCAGGTGACCTCAATACCAATTTCCTATCTAACTCCAATGACAAATCCTACCTAGAATACCTATTCTGCTCCCTTCACCTCTTTATCGTTCCCTTTTCTCCCACTCACCATACTCAACATATCCTCCTGTTCCGGATTTCCTACAGAGATACCATTTAACGAAAATAACTTTTATTTTTCCGACATTTCCCCCACAGATCTTTTAACCGCTGTAATGAAATCCCACACCAATTCCATAGTACCTGATGGCATTCTTGTCAAATTACTAAAATTATGTCTTCCTGAAATCCTCCCAGTTCTTCTTTTCCTCTACAATTTCTCCCATCAGAATTCAGTATTCCTTACATCTTGGAAAAAAGCCATTGTCCTTCCTTTGAATAAAAATTCTAATCCGACCTCACCCGAAGATTTCTGCTCAATCTCAATTCTTTCCAACTTCTCAAAACCCCTAGAAAGATTGGTGCAATCCCAAGTCTCCAACTTCCTTGAAAAGTCTAGCCAACTTGATCCTCTCCAATCTGGTTTTCGTTCCAGCTACTCCAGACAATCCGCCTTAATTAAAATCACCAGCGACATTCAAACTGCAATAGATGATAAAAAGTTAACTATTCTTATCCTTCTCGACTTCTCCAAAGCCTTTGATTCCATTAACCATTCCATACTTTTCAACAAACTGAAATTATTTTCCTCCTCCAATAGTTCCATCTCTTGGTTTCAATCTTTCCTTTCACAACGTACCCAAGCAGTCTACATACCCAACCAACCACTATCTGCCTTCCTTTCTTTATTCTCTGGAGTTGCCCAGGGTTCAAGCATATCTCCTCTCCTTTTCATCTCCTACATTAACGACCTACCTAAACCAATTCTCCATTGTTCCCACCACCTTTATCCAGACGATTCACAAATGTACCTATCATTTTTCCCTCCTGAGTTACTGGGGGCATTTGCCAAGATCCAAGAAGACCTAGATCGAATTAGTGGATAGTAAATGGATTGAGATTAAATGCTGCCAAAACTCAGGCCATTGTCATTGCTTCCAATCCCCTTCTTAGATCCCATACAGACTTTCCCATCCTTCACCTTAATGGCCAGCCAATCTCCTTCTACTCCTCCGTTAAAAATTTAGGATTTTTCATTGATCAAAACCTCTTTTGGAATCACCATATTTCTCATATCTCTCGACGGACAATTTCCAGCCTCAAACTACCCCATCACTTCCGCCATCTCCTATCCCAACATACGCGTAGACTCCTAGTTTCCTCTCTCATTTTCCCCCACTTTGACTATAGCTGTGTGGTGTATGATGGTCTCTCTGTGGAGCTCCGTGATAGACTGAAAAGACTAATGAACAGCTGCGTAAGATTTGTGATCGGGGCCACAAGATACTACCATGTTTCTCACCACTACGCTGAGTTAAAGTGGCTTTTCCCCTCCTTCCGAAGACAATATTTCCTAGGTACGTTTCTCTACCCAACCCTTCAACAACCATCGTCCTTATTGCGCCTACAAGCTTCTCCAGTTCAAATCCTCAGTCCATTCCCTGTCCACAAGATCTCGCAAATCTGCTCCAAAATTCCTTTATTGTTCGCGCTATCAATTTCTGGAATTCCCTCCCTATCAAAATTCGACATTCCCCATCCATATCCATATTCAAAACCCTTCTATTCCAATTCCTATCCCAAACATAGTCAGATAGTTGTTAACCATTCGAGCTGATTTTAATAGAGAATTCGATATATTTTTATTTTTTAATTCTTTATTATTTTCTTAAGAGTGTATACTGGTCTACCATTGCCAATAGCTCTAAGTGTCTTGTCATAGTATTAATTGTTTTCTATATAGTTTCGTTTGTTTTGTATATAGAATGTTTACCTTATATTTTCTTTACAATATTTGTTTTTTTAGATTGATTTTATTTTGGCCAGATGTAATCTTTTTATTGTGTTCTATTTTGTTATTCTTAAGAGACTGTGTCCCAGAATAAAGTTATTTTTCTATCTATCTATCTATCTATCTATCTATCTAAATACCTGTCAGAAACGAATACAAATTTCTATACGTGCCAGCTAAAATAGGAGCTTGCTACGAGTGGTGATAAGAAATTTACACTTCTCAATCCCAACTGAAGTGATAAAAGAAGAACTAACGACGCTTGGCTTCAAAGTACGTCAGGTAACCAAAGTTCTGAAAGAGAATAAGGAGCAGCCGGGAGTAAAAAATAAAGTCCCACTACCTTTATTTTTCGACCTAGAGCCGTCACCTGGTATTGAGAAAATATACGAAATCAAAAGATTGTACTACACTATCGTGAAGATAGAGAAGCCATACACCAAGAGAGAAATCGTGCAGTGCCACAATTGTCAGGCGAATGGCTAAACGACTTGCCGCATTGCGTGAAATGTGGGGAACAACACAAATCAGCAGATATCATCAAATCTATACAAGATCCTGCAGTTATGCCCTATGCCTAGAGGGACTCCCGTCCAACAATAAAGGCTGCCAAACTTATAAGAGCCTCAAATCCAGATATCACAAGAACCGGATTCACGATGAGACAATCAGGCCAAGAAGAGAACCTTCTAGCAACTACCTCAACCCCAACCTCAATATCCAGTTCACCATAACATATCTAACCATCAATAACCTCAAATTCCTCATATTCCTCCTCCTTTAAATGCAACAGATCTCACCAGTTTTTTAGAAGCTTTCCTCAACCATTTCAAATCCCTAGTTACTCCACTCATATGCTTACAAATCTCGTATCTCACCTCATCCTTCCTTTAAAAAATCCTTAATGACTCACATCCCAAAACCCATATAGATTCTTCTTTGGAATGCGAATAGTGTTAGTAATCACCTTGACGAACTAACAGCTTTACTACAAGACAAGAACACTGTCGTAGCCCTAATTACAGAAACTCGACTGACCATAAAACAGCATTTGAAAATTCCACAGTACATAACATACTGTACTGACCATCCTGACGGTGAAGCACATGCCGCTCATCGAACACCAATCAATCTCTCATCACATTCTCCCATTATCTACTTAAGATTTCTTACATTCAACCGCTATTGTAATCAAAACCTTCTCCTTTCCGGTCACCTTTACATCAGCATATTGGCCTCCTAAAAGATTCATAGCCAAAGTCCTGTTCAGTTCTCTCCTCAACACCTTAGGTCATCATTTCATCCTGGGTGCAGACTTAAATGCCAAGCATCAAGAATGGGGTTCAAGAACCACGAATTATCGTGGGAGAATATTTCTGTTTGCACTCAATTCCCAACGTTTCAGTCTCCTTCCACCCTAATCACCAACCTACTGGTCCACTGATCCTAACCGCAATCCTGATATCCTTGATCTTTTCATCCACAGTGGTTTAAGTCCCATCAATCATTCCCTTACCCGTCTTTACGAACTTTCCTGAGATCGTAGACATTAATATTTCAATTATCAATAGCTCCTATTCCTAAACCCCCTTCACCGTCCTTCATCAGAGGCCCAGTTAACTGGAAACTCTTTCATCAAATCCTTTCCGATAAAATTGAACTCAGAATAACTCTGAAAAATCCAGAAGACATAATGCCGTACATTCCATTACCACCATTATTCAGCATGCAATCTGCACTGCTTCTTCCCCAATTTTCTCCTCTGAATTCCTAAGAAAAATAATTTACCTCAATACCTGCTAGACCTAATTCACATCAAATGCCGTGCTGAAATATTATGGCAACGTTCAAGACATCCCACCGATCGCCGCTCTTATAATTATTTCAGTAAACGATTAAAGCAGGAATTGGTCACCTTTTAAATCTCAATCCTTCAACTCCTAACTTACTTCCCTCTCTGTTCATGACAATTCTCTATGGAAGATCACCAACAAAATCCTTAAATCCCGTCATATTTACCATCTCCTCCGTCGATGCGATGGCTCCTGGGAAGCGTCTGATGAAGATAAAGCTGAGGAATTCACCAGACACCTCTCCAGAACATTCACCTCTCATCCAGAATCCAACCCCACCCATACCACAACAGTAGAAAAATTCCTTACATCACCCATTCCACTTTCCTTGCCCCCTAAGGAAAGTTGATTGCAGTTAATCCTTCTGAGGTCAAACATCACTTACAAAAACTTCCTCGCCGTATATCTCCTGGATACGATCTCCTTACCTCTCAAATCCTTCGACAACTTCCTCCTAAAGCTGTTATATTTCTAATAAAACCATCCTAATAACCACCTACTTTCCTCTTTTGTTGAAACATTCCACTAGTATCCTGTTTCCAAAACCAGGAAAACCACCACGACGTCCTACAGACCAATTAGCCTACTTCCATTCCTTTCAAAAATCTTTGAAAAGATCCTCCTGAAACGAATACTACCCTTTATAGTATCACAAAATCTTCCTTTCCATCAGTTCGGATTTCGTTCATAACACTCCACAGTCCAACAAGGACTCCGAGTAATCGATCATATTTCCGCAGCACTGGAAAGGAAGCAATATTGCTCGGGTGCATTTCTGGGTATAGCTCAAGCTTTAGACCGCGTATGGCACGCCGGGCATCTTTCCAACCTGAAAACCCATCTTCCGCAGTCCTTATACCTAATCCTCCGCTTCTACTTCTCTGATCGCACATTTCGAGTTCGCTGTGGCACAGAATTTTCCAATTCCTACCCAGTTGGAGCCGGTGCTCCTCAAGGTAGCGTCTTGGGCCCCGTCCTTTATATCTTTTTTACCGCTGATATCCCTGTCCATCCCAATACCTTCCTGGCAACATTTGCTGGTGACGCCGCCATCCTCTCATCCAACTCAGATCCCGAAATAGCATCTTTAAATCTGCAAAGGCACCTCTCCCTCTTTCAGCACTGGTGTAATAAATGGCGCATTAAAGTAAACGAATCCAAATCCAAACACATTACCTTCACATTCTGGCGCAGTTCCTGTCCATCAGTCGTAGTCACTGTTCGGTATCGGCTTTACCTTAGACCGAAGACTAACGTGGAACCCACATACTAAACTTTAAAGACAAGAACTTAACCGGCGATACGGCCAATTATACAGACTACTGACTAGAAAATCTCAACTTTCAATTGACAAAAAATTACTGATCTACAAGACAATCCTGAAACCTATCTGGACCTACGGACTTGAACTTTGGGGAACAGCAAAAATGTCTAACATCAAACGCATCCAATCCTTTCAATCCAAAGTCCTCCGAACAATAGTCGATGCTCCGTTCTATGTAACCAACAAAACACTACATCGTGACCTTAATATCCCTTTTGTCATTGACCTTATCCCTGAAAGTTTTTCCAAATTCCATCATAACCTTTTCAATCATCCAAACCCCCTAGCACAATCCCTATCTAGTTCCATTCATTTCTACAACCCTCCTCGAAGGTTTTACAGTATATACCTTGGAGTTCTGGCAATGGCCAGATTCTCCAATCAAGACATGAGGGTATGTGGTTAATGCGCTCTCGCTCAAACGCTACTGGCTCTAGCACCAGTGACGTGATTGAGAGAGTAATTCAGGGATCTCTTAGAGTCCTGCTTTTCCTTCTATAGTTGGAGGGAGAAGCCTGGCTTTGGGTTTCCTGCCTGATTCCATATATTGTACGTAGGTATGACTTCGTTTTTATGTTTTTTAATTTACTTATATTTAGGTTATTTTATTTTTTGATTGTACATAGTTTATTTTATTATTATTTAGTTATCATTTTACTTTTGTTAATTTCATATATTCTGTATATGAATGTGTTCATTTATCACTATAATTATTATCCACGAGACAGAATATTATATATCTAAATAAATAATTTTAAAAAAATATATAAACATATCATTTTTTTTTCTTATTCCATTTCACAACACTAGTCTATATACGATATCATTAACAATTAAAGAATTACCATTATACTATACATATATTTTATGAAAAAAAAAATATTCGAATGCTAGAAATACAACACTAAATTTCTTGAATATAGACGTAAAGATAAGAAAAAGTAATTCAAATTAAATTGAATGTATTGAAGCAGAACTGGATATTCCACTCCAAATGACTTTTCCACCTAAAGCATTTCATCCTCCGGAAATTTCCTAAATATATCATCAACAGATTACCTGCCCAAAAAGTTTTTGGACACGATCTTATCACTTTCCAGATCCTGAAACTGCTCCCTCGGAAAGCCATACTATTCTTCACCTGTATCACCTGTATAGATAATGCTGTACTCCGATCCTCATATTTTTCTGATCCTTGGAAACTATCTATTGTCAGAATGTAATACAAACCTAAAAAACCACCCGAATACCCATACTCTTACCCTCCTATTTCTGTATTACCTATCATGGGCACAATCCTGGAAAAACTCATCCTAAAACGCCTGCTTCAATACATTCAATTTGATTTGAATTAAGGATATTTGAGATAGGATAGTTGAGATTTATCTTCATGGGATTAAACCTCGGTCCCATCCTCTACACAATTTATACAGCTGACATCCCAACCCATCCTGACACTGTCATCACTTATACCGATGACTCATGTTTGCTATCTGTTAATAATGACTATTTAATTGCATTCCAAACTCTTCAATCACATACCACAAGCCTTGAAGAATGGTTTAAAAATTGGAGAATAAAAATAAATTCCAATAAATACCATCAAATTACCTTTACCCTCCGTCGTAAACCTATGGTCTACTGTCATACTGTTTCCTTCAATAATACCCCGCTTATCCCTGTTGAACAAATCCGGTACCTTGGACTCCACTTGGACAAACGTCTAACTTGGAATCCTAATACCAGACTTAAACCACAAGAAACCGCTCGATGTTTCCGACTACTCTAGCACTTACTAGTCAAACGCTCAAAGCTTCCAGTTAATTACAAAAGAATCATGTACATGACTACAATAAGACCTATCGGGACATACGGAGATGAGATTTGGGGGGTCAACAAAGCCATCGAATTCCTCACGCTTACAATCCAAAATCCTTCGTAAAATCCTCAATACTCCTTACTTTGTCACTAATAAAATCATGCATAAAGACCTTAATGTACAATATGTCGCTAATTTAGCCCGAGCAAGATATCTGTCTTTTCATGATAAAGTCCAGTCCCATCCAAACTGTTGTTATTAAAATTGTTTACACCCTTGCTTCTTTCTTGATTCCTAATAATCCTCCTAGGTGTCTGAAAAGGAGATGGCCTCGTAATTTTCTTATTTAGAATTATTTAGGGAATGCTACCACTGGGTAGTATCTCTTCAAGCCTGTTCATGTCACTATTTCTAATTTGTGCATATTTACCAGTTGTATATATACAGTTGTAAAGAAACAAAAAGAAAATATAA
The DNA here is from genome assembly GCA_928085145.1 of Nezara viridula. NCBI lineage: Eukaryota > Metazoa > Arthropoda > Insecta > Hemiptera > Pentatomidae > Nezara > Nezara viridula. Next base: position 156,479,493 of record OV725079.1, on the reverse strand, counting down.
CAGTTATTATATATATATATATATATATATATATATATATATATATATATATATATATATATATATATATAGGTTAAACTAATAATACATCAATAAATACAAAATATCTATTTGGTACTGTTCAACCTCTATCTACAAAGAATAAAAATTGATAATTAAAGTTACATAGTTGAATGAAATAGAAATGATTATTGTATATGTTTTTATGCTTCTTTCAATTCTTGATAAAACTTTGCCCTCCCTCACTCAAGTGTTTTTATCCTTCGCTTGAGACAGTGCTCCTTCTTTAATAAATAATGTTTATTCCTACCTTCTACCTTCGTATGTATTTTCCTTTACCTTATTCAATACTTTATATTTTCATATCCTTCCATTTGTCCTTTCATATCATCCAGCTTTTAGTGCTTTCTACCTAACGTCCTTATTCTGTTTCCATAATCAATTCCGATACTCTTCCAAAGAAGTCATTAGGTCTGAGCCCCTGTCAAGTGTACACGTAAAGAGAACTCTACTACCTTCTTTGCCCATTAAAATATGTTTTTCTGTTTTTTAAAAACACTGATTATGAATAATGTAAACTTTTAGCTCTTAGCCTTTTGTATGTGGACCATGATTACTTTATTCTATTTATTTTCAGCATTGCTTCACGGTTGGAAAAGTATATAGATATTTTTGTATGACTTATTATTCATAAAAAAACGTATTCATAATATTAAAACAAATTATTTTAATTAAAAAACATATATTCATTTTAAAAAAAACCCAACTACAGAAATTGGAAAATTTTATTAACACTAAAGGCTCCGACAAACAGAACGAGATATTTAGGGAGATAATATGGCGGTAGAGTTGTATTAGTACCGTGATACATACTATAGCACCGGGACCAGCGACAATTTTATACAAATTACAAATATATCGTCCTAGGTAGAAAAGCGAGATAATACCCAAGTTAATAGGATTATTTCTGAATTATAACGGTATGGTCTCACAGAAGGCATTATTTAGCTATAGTGATAGACTTTTATTACTATTGTTTCCATTATTACAGTCACGTAGCTCTATATTAGGAAAATATTACAAGTAAGAAGCCATTTCCTTGTTGGAAATTTGCATAAATGGATGAAATGGAAATACTTATTGAAAAAGTCAGGTGTTATTCATCCTTTTAGGAAACCTCATACGAATATACCTGGAAAGAAATTTCGAGGAGAATTAAATATTTCACTATAACTATTGTGACATTTCCGACTTATGTCTGTTGTTTAATTTATTATGGCAATCCCTTCCACGGCTGTCAGAGATATTGAAATTATAATTCTGCTATGATAGCTGGTACATAATTTATTGCTGTGGACTGTAAACTTAAAGGAGGGTTTGTGGACTAAATAAAGGTTGATATAAAATTGATCGCTTTATTTGGAATTTATACACTGTTTAAATATAGATGGGTAGGAAAACAGTAGAATTCATAATTTTCTTACTGGCCAGCCTAGTGAGTGTTTAAATCTCGGTGAGCGACTACGCTTCAGTAATGGCGATTCTGCTAACTTCTGAGATTAATGGTCATTATACTCGAGATCGCGACTGTGTTGTTTTTTCTTGATTTAATTTTAAATAAATTAAAATAAAAAGTTTGCTGTGTTCCCTTAACATCTGTTAACAAAACAGAGTTGGGCGTTAGCGAACTAATTTTTAACTAGCTAACGTTCAGCTAAACCGCTAAAATTAGCGCCGCTAAATATGAAGCTAATTTAGCTACAAACTGTTTTATCGCAGTAACTTTAAAGCTAAATTAGCTATTAGCGAAAACAGACAGCTAACTTAACTATCAAATTAACTAAAAGCTAATTTAACGCTAACAGTGGAGCAAAATTTATTCATTTCATTACATTAATAGATATTAGGATCGACTGTAATGAAATCGGGGGCGCTTTTTATGAAAATTCTATCTGATTTTTAAATTTTTTTATTTATGATATTTACAACTGTATACAAAAAATACATCTGGTAAATTCGCACATTGGTATAAAGACATGGAACACATGTTGAGAAACTACCCATTGGTAGCACTCTAATAATATGTCTATATTAGAAGATCACGTGGCCATCTTCTTTTCAGACGCCTCGGAGGGTTATCAGGAATCGAATAGGAAGCAAGGTTAGAGGCAAGAGGGTTGGGATGGTTATGAAGTTTATTATGGAAGGACAGATATCTGGATTGGGCCAAATCTGATACATAAGGAACATTAAGGTCATTATGGATAATTTTATTTGTAACAAAGTAAGGAGCATTGAGGATTTTACGAAGGATTTTGGATTGCAAGGACTGTACGCGAGAGGAATTTGAAGGCTTGGTGGAGGCCCAATAGCTCAACCCCGTAAGTCCAAATAGGCCTTATTATAGTCATGTAAATCAGTCTTTTATAATTGATTGGAAGGTTAGAGCGTTTGTCTAGTAAGTGTTGAAGTAGTCGGAAACATCGAGCGGTTTCTTGTCGTTTAAGTCTGGTATTAGGATTCCAAGTTAGACGTTTGTCCAAGTGGAGTCCAAGGTACCGGATTTGTTCAACAGGGATAAGCGGGGTATTATTGAAGGATACTATAGGACAGGAAGTCATAAGTTTACGAGGAAGGGTAAAGGTGATTTGACGGGATTTATTTTAATCCTCCAATTTTGACACCATTCTTCAAGGTTTGTGATGTGTAATTGGAGAGTTTGGGATGCAATTATTGGACCATTATTAACTAATAGGACGCATGTGTCATCGGCATACGTGGTGATGACAGTGTTGGGATGGGTTGGGATGTCAGCTGTATAAGCTGTGCAAAGGATAGGACCACGGATACTACATTAAGGAACACCGGTAGTTTGAAAAAAGAGGTATGAATAGGTATTATTGTGATTTATTTTGAAGCGTCTATCAGTAAGGTAGAAACTGATGATAAGAAAATAGGTAGGGGTAAGGAATTTACGGAGTTTGTAAAGCAGTCCTGGGTGCCAGACTCGGTCAAAAGCCTGTTCTACATCGAGAAAGACTCCCGTGCAGTACATTCCGAGCTCCAATGAAGAGGAGATAACATCCACCACACGATGACACTGCTACATATTGGAATGGGATCTACGAAATCCAAATTAGTGATCAGGGATTATTTGATTCGAATCTAGGATGGGATACAGACGTTTTAGAATGAGTTTTTCCAAGATTTTGCCTATGATGGGTAAAAGGGAGATAGAACGGTAAGAGGATGGGTATTCTGGTGGCTTTTTGGGTTTGTGTATCATTTTGATAAGAGAAACTTTCCAAGGATCAGGGAAATGTGTGGATCGGAGTACAGCATTATAGATATAAGGAATAGAATGGCTTTCCGAGGAAGTAGTTTTAGGATCTGAGATGTAATTAGGTCGTGTACAGGAGCTTTACGGGAAGGTAATCTGTGAATGATATTACAAATTTCTGAAGGATGAAAGGCTTTAGATGGAAGAGCCATTTGGAGGGGGATATCCAGTGCTACTTCAATACATTCAAGATGATTCGTGTTAAGAATATCGGGATGTTGATGTGGACGGGATGTATGTTTTGAAGAGGTGGTGAGCAAATATTAGGTATTTTTCTTCGTCGGATTTGAACCAGGTTTGGGCTTCGGTAAGAAGTGGATGATTACAGTTTTTAAATTTTAGGAGCCTTTTAGTGGTCGTCCACAGTGATTTGTCGGTAAGTGTAAGTTTTTCAGTAAAATTTAGTAAATTTTGAATTTTGTATTTTTTAATTTCTGATTTTAGTTTGTTAGTCAGTTGGGTGTAATGAGTTTTATCTGTTGGATATCTAGTTCTATACCACTTCGATCTTGCTCTATGTTTTTCCTTTAATAATATAAGAATATGCTGTGGCAAGTTAGTCTTTTGTGAATTGTCAATTTTACTAATGAAGGTGTTATTATTTATATTGTATGTTATTGATGCAGTTAGTTTTTCTATGGCTACATTAATGTCTTCTTTTGTCTTTAGCGGAACTTTTAGGTCTAGTTTGTTTTCCAAATCATCACGAAATTTGACCCAGTTTACTCGGCCTGTAATCAATTTATGAGATGATGGTTTAAGAGCAAAGTTTGAATGTATTGAAAGCAGAACTGGACTATGGTATGAGGAAAGGTCATCCAGTTAGTTGATTATTGTTTAGGAGGGGGAAATCTGAGAAGTGATAAATATATCCAGGATATCGGGATGTTTTTTGAGGGATGTTGGCCAATATGTAGGATTCATGGGCGAGAGGATTGAATAACAGTTGGAGGATGAGACATGTGAAAAGATGTTACCGCGGGAGTTGGATTTTCGACAACCCCATCTTTGATGTTTAGCATTGTAATTTCATCCAGACATAAAACGTGGTCCGATGGATTGGAATAAGGAATCAAGGAGGTTGTAGGAGAGGGAATTACCAGGAGGACAGTATACAGCTGAGAATGTGATATGGAAAGAGCGAGTTGAAAGGATTACGGATGTTCATTGAATGACATCAGTTGGAGTGGAAGCAATATGGGAATGGGGTAAAGATTTATGTATAAGGATGCAAGAACCGGCATGGGTAGTGTTGTCTGGGTGAACAGCTCTATAAGTGATGTAGTCTCGAATGTGAAAATATGTCCGTTTAGTGAAATGAGTTTCAGTCAGTAGAGCAATGTCAATGTGTTTGTCATGAAGAAATATGCCAAGTTCGTCTCGGTGGTTGTGTAGTCCGTTAGCGTTCTATAAAAGGATAGTTAGGGACTTTATGCTCATCGGATTAAATTAAACGGAATTTCGGTCAGGATTCTTATGTGTAGAGTGATAAGAGGTTTTATAGTGTTTTGGAGGTCCAATAGGAAGGATGATAGTATGGATGTTATGCCAGATGGATGTTGGTTGTGAAGTGGATTTAGGATAGGTTCTTGTGTTGGAGGGTAAGGAGTGATAACTGATGGTGGGATCCGTCGTTGTATGCGAGGTGGGTCTGGATTCGACGGTACTTGTGCTTCTTTTTTTTCTGGATATTAGGATGAGATGGATGAGGATGCTGTGGCGGTAATTTAACTCGTAACGGTAGATGATGAGGTCGAATTTGCGGACGCGAAGGATGAGATTGAGGATTGGGAGTATGAGGTTTGGATTGGGAGGTGTAAGGCGCCTGGCATTGATGCTGCTGCTTCTTGATGGTGGTTTTGGTGTACGATTTGCTGGAGACCTGATAAAGATGGTCGATGTCAGTTGAAATAGACGGTTCTTGTTGGGTAACATTAATATTTTTTTTCGTCAATTCAGGGTAATTTGAAATATTTTCAATTGCTGGTGGCTGGGTGGCTGATTATTCAGTTTAAGGCTTTTTAAGGCTATGTTCCGTGATCTCAGCTTGTAATGATTTTTGTAGACTATGCATCCTTTGTAGGTTTCCGGAGGATCTTCGACGCATAAAGCACATTTAGGAGACTGGTCTAGAGGTTTCTGACAAGTGTCAGATGCGTGTAAACCGGCACATCTTACGCACCTGGCCTGATGATGGCAATAGGTCTTTATGTGCCCCAGTTTTTGACACTTAGTACATTGCATTATCACTGGTTTTGGTCTAGGCTCTTTAAATTAGCCTGTTTAATGTTCACAAAACATTATATTTTATAACCATAAAACATCTGAATACATTATATTATTTACATTAAATAATATCGATTATTTATCAAATTAAATTAAATCATATGGGTTGTCCTGCTCCTATATCATTAATCAGAGACTGGAGATATGTGGTTTGCAAAAATAGATGGAGTACAAAGGTTTTTATTGTCTACCGTTGATATAATTAATAGGGTTTTTGTTATTTTAATGGTGTTGATTTGTTAGCTGTAAACTTCAAGCTATCGTATCGTTAAAAGTGTACTGCAAAAGTTTTATAATTGCTCAACATTCCAGAAAATAATTTCTATTTAAATTAGAAAGGTAAGTGAAAGTTGTGTGTTGCGCACACCCGAATTTTTCATAAATGATGCTTTGTGTAGATTGTACTAACAAGGAATATAAAAAAAAAAAATTTAAGTGTGAAATAACGTAATTATTTTTTTTATTATCTGGCCTATAACGTTACTTCTTGTTTAATGATTTTGAAAGGAGTATTATAATGCAAATCTTTAATGAGATTTCTAAACTTTCATCTCCTGCGAACAGATCGTTATTAAATAAGCTAGATAGGATCCAGCGGTTTGAGATAAATTGCATTTACCTACGTAAAGTTATGAAGCTTCCATTAATTCATTTTGAATTAAGGTTAACAAATGCATCTCCCAAGATTATTTGAATGCAGAGACCATTTATATGCGGACGATCTCCAAATCTATCTTTTTTTCCATCCTGCCAAGATGCTTGAGGCAATCCGAAGACTACAGAAAGATATCGAAAATATTAATACCTGGGCAGCGAACAATGATTTAAAATTGAATGTTGAGAAGACCAAAGTCATTCTCATCGGATCCAAACATCTGATTAACCTCATTTCTAATTATCCTTTACTCTACCTCAATGGGATACCCATACGTTTCCACTCTTCCGTAAGAAACCTTAGGGTAATGCTTGATCAACATCTGACCTAGAATAATCACTTTTCCCAAATTATCCGAAAGCCCATTGCTACCCTCAAACAGTTTCAGCTGATGACACCGCAATCCTATCATCCAACTCAGATCCCATATATAATAGCATCCTTAAATCTATAATGGCTCCTCTCTCTGGTTGGACACTGGTTTAATAAATGACCCGTTAAAGTGAATGAATCAAAATGCAAACATATTACCTTTACTCTCCGACTCAATTCCTGTCCAATGGTACACTTTAATTTCATCCAGCTTCCTTACTCAGACACAGTCCACTATCTACGAGAAACACCTCCAACAACAAAAGTGAACACTTCAGAACCAGAACCTCAGCCAATACCAGGAACTTCTTCGCAAGAAATGATCGAATGATCCCCTTTCTTTACTCCAAACCCCTACCATGTGCTTCAAAATGACCGAGAGGTAATGGAGTCTGCAGCTATATCCACAGAACCACGGCCTCCTACGATATATGTGAAAAATTTCTAGTTGTTCTGCACCCAACTAAATAAAATCTGCTCTGGCAGTTATTCATGCCTTAACAGGACCAACAATACAAACATAACACCAGATACTGCTGAAACCTACCAAATAATAGTGAAGTACTTCTCAGAAACAAATGCGAATTTTCATACGTACCAGCTTAGGCAGGAGAGATCGTTACGAATAGTAATAAGAAATTTACACTCCTCAACCCCAACTGAAGTGATAAAAGAAGAACTAGCGGCGCTTGGTTACAAAGACCGTGAGGTAACCAACGTTCTGAAGGAGAATAAGGAGCAGCCTGGAGTAAAAAATAAAGTTTCACTACCTTTACCGGCCGGTATTGATATATATATATATATATATATATATATATATATATATATATTACACAATGGTGAAAGTAGAGAAACCATACCCAAAGAGGGATATCTTGTTGTACATAGAGTGTGAACTATTATAAATGTCCTTTGGGACAGATTGTAACATTTTTTTAGTAAATAAGTTTTAAAAGAAATAAATAGTTCTGTCAGGAAAATTGCGTAAAATTATTATTATCGTTCATTGAGTTCATCTTTAAGAAAAAAAAAACACTCTGTAAACAATTAAAGATATGGGGCTTAATGATCCCGCAATTTATCGTTCTAAAACCCTATACTACCTATAAAGATATGTAAATAGAAGCATATATTGAAGGCTAAAGGCTCGCTAATTATCCGCTTCATGAACATGAGAACGTAGCAAGGCCAACGAAGTCCATCGACCAGACAGGACAGTTCCTGTCTCAATTACTGCACAGACTAATTGAGTGCGGTGTCATTGTACACTATTGCTATTTGTTGTGTTATAGCCACTTTTACATGTCATTAGTGACTGCTCCATCCTATATGCCCAGAGCGGGAATGGATTTTACCCTGAAGGATAATATCATTATCAACTACCGAAAGAATAACCCAAAAAAAAAAAATGTATGTCCATGTAGTTTAATATGGAAGCCGGAATAGAGAGTACGTTTATGTTGTTGGATAGTTGGTTGCAATAAGTCTGTGTATATAGTTTTGTTATTTATGTATCATGGAACGTATTCTGTTTATCTGTATTGACAATTGTTGATCTTCTATTTATTCTACTTTTTTGTATTTTTTAACGAAGCATTAATCTATGAGGTGTATTTCCTTATGAGTATAAGTAGGTGTGTATATATTTAGTTTGTGTCTAATTTTTAGATCTGATGATTTGAAAAAAAAAATAATCTGGTGCGCGCAACACATAACTTTCACTTACCGCTCACTTTAAATAGAAATTATTTTCTGGCAGTGTTGAGCTATTATGTAACTTTTCCAGTGTATTTTTGAGCTAACTAATGCTTGAAGCGTACATCTAACAAATCATTAATAACATTAAAATAATAAAAATCCTATTTATTATATCAACGGTTGGTAATGGATTGTAGGATTCGTTGATTATGGATTATACAACTATTAGTATTAAACTGTTTTATACCACAGAAAAGTTTACTAAAATGGAATAACGAGATTTGTATTGCCTCTCATAGATAATGTCTGGTCTGAGACAGCTAATTGTGAACATCGCTATAATTCTCTTATACTATTGTACCGTCTGGAAACAATTCATCATAGTGCGAGCCGGGGAAGAAACGAGACACGGCTGAGCACTATCGTCTGATCAGCCTCATAACGTACATCAGCAAAGTCTTTGAGCTCTCATGGAAGCACAGAATGCCACAGATATCATCGTCAAGGAGCTTGAGAAGAACGGCATACAAGTAAATCCTGCTAAGACCGATGCCATAGTGATGTCGTTTCAGCAAGGAAAGAAGCGCCTGGCCACTCATTTCACCACAGACCAGCGGAACTCCACCTCAGTCCTTTACCTCGGCGTGACTCTGGATAGACACCTCACCAGAGGCTCAAGCTGGCTTCGCAAAAGGCGTATAGACTTTTATTTTATTTTATTTGTTTTCTTCTTTCTTCGCTTATTATATGCGATAATATCACCAAGTGATGTCCGATAAGTTGCACAAGACTCGGTCAGATGGTGTTAGTACACATTGTGGTTCACCTGCCAAACTAAGTACTCATCGCTGGCTACTTGAAACACCACCAATAACCAAAGTGAACACTTCAGAACCAGAACTTGAGCCCCAACCAGGTACTTCTTAGCTAGAAATTATCGAAGAATCCACTATCCTTACTCCAAACCCCTATCAAGTGCTTCAAAATGACCTAGATGTAATGGAGTCAGCAGCTATACCCAATGAACCAAGGCCTTCACCAATAGCTGTGAAAAATATCAAAAAATTCCAGTTGCTGTGCACCCAACTAAATAAAATCTGCTCTGGCAGTTATTCATGCCTTAACAGGACCAACGATACAAAAATAACACCAGGTGCTGCTCAAACCTACCTTAAAGTAGTCAAGTACCTATCAGAAACAAATGCGAAATTTCATAGGTAACAGCTAACTGAGGAGAAATCGTTACGAGTAGTAATAAGAAATTTGCATTCCTCAACCCAACTGACATGATTAAAGAAGAACTAATGACGCTTGGTTTCAATGTACGTCAGGTAAAAAAACGTTTTACAGAAAAAACAAGGAGCAGCCAGAGTTACGAAATACAATCCCTCTACCATAGTTTTCCGTAGACTTGAAGCCATCACTAGATATCGAAAAAAAAATACGATATTACAAGATTATATTACACAATATTACGCATAGACTGAGTGATCACTTAAGAGTAATACTTACGAGAAATTTCTTTACTTCAAATGACCTCTAAAAACTTAAAAGCGAAGTTCGTATGTTAATGGCCACTGAAAATGATGTAGAGCTCTCTGATAACAGATAAATACAACAACAGATTTAGACGCTGGTGTAATCAATGCATCAGTCGGTAATAAAGATTCAGCGGAACAGTTGGATGACGCGGATATAGAAAATAGATTGAGTCAATCATTTTTCAGCATGTTCTGCTTGAGGGAATACCGCTTCAGGAGCGACTATCCGGGCCACGAGTACCGTATAATAAGACCACAATAAATATAACCAATATAGTGAATAATGTACTTAAGGAAGATATAGCCCTAATTAATGGCCTTCAAGATATTCCTCATTGGCTATACATTCCTGCCAAGATAGTTGCATTAGAACTGGGCATAAAAATGGAAGATAAAAGTAAAAATAAACTTCCAACAGGATATAGTGGAATACCACAGTGGAAGAGAAGACTTCAAAGAAAAATTGATACCTTACGTGGAAAAATTGGCGTCATCTTAAACTATATTCGTAACCCTCAAGCTGCAAGACCTAAGACAAAAAGGAAAAGAGATGATATTATATTACAGATTTTGGGAACCGTAATGGAAAGTGAGTTAGTTGAAAGGCTGACCCTATATCTAGATAGTCTGAAAAGCTGGCAGTTTACGCTAGCAGATTTCGTAGATATAGTGAGACAGCTTTACGCAGGAAACAAAATCAGCTGTTTAAGCAGAATGAATGCCAGTTTTATAGAAACCTAGTAAAAGAAGAAAAAATATCGATCAAATACCCCGATGGCATTGAAACCTATTGGAAAATCGGGGAATCGCCTCAAGAGCTAGAACAGGTAGATACAAGAAGAATTGCAGAGTCTTCAGAATGCCGCTGAAATGATAGAAGTGACCATAACAGTGAAAGATGTTTCGGAAACGGTCAGGAACATGAAAATTTGGAGGGCACCAGGACCTGACAATTATTGGATTAAAAGATTTCATTGCCTGCATGAATTGCTTGCCAAAGATTACCAGGAAATACTTGAAGACAAACAGAGCTCCACTGATGGTTTCTCTGATTGAATCACGTATATGCTTCCGAAAAATAATGACACATGCGTCCTGAAGATTTTCGGCCAATAACGTGTTTAACTGGTCAGTATAAAATTCTAACTTGCATCTTGGCAACTAAGATATATGAACACCTCGAAAGTGAGAATATGATACCCATAGAACAGCTAGGGTGCAAAAAAGGGGCTAGGGGTTGTAAACAACTCTTAGTAATAGATTCGTTCATTGCAGCAAAAGTTTCGAAAAAAAAACAAACAGCGAAACCTCTCTATGGCAAGGATCGGTTATAAAAAGGCCTTTGACTCGGTTCCATACAGCTGGCTACTTAAAGTACTAGAAATATAGAAGCTTGAATCTAAAGTAAGCAGGCTCCTTTCAAATCGAATGACATGATGGAAAACTGCGCTGAAAGTTGGAACTATCCGCACAGAGAATAAAATTAAAATATTGAGAGGAATATACCATGGGGATTTTCTAAGCCCCTTATGGTTCTGTATGGCTTTGTTCCCACTAAGCAGGATTTTTCGAAGGAACAAGATGGGATACAAGGTAATCATCAACGACGAAGCCACCACCGTCAACCAAAGCTGGTACATGGATGACCTTAAACTATATACGAAAAACAAAGACCAATTACTAAGTACGGTTGAAGCCGTTTTATCTTTTACTAGTGATATAGGCATGTTACTCAGTCTGTATAAATGTGCGGTGCACCATGTAACCAAAGGAAAAGTGGTTAGTATGCAGATTGTTCTCATCAACGAAAAAGAGTACATCAAGGAGCTTGAAGACAATAAATTATATAAATATCTGGGCATGCAACAACATCTAAAAATTGCAAGAAAAGACATGCAACAAGACCTTCTGACAATGTTCAAAATTAGATTGCGGAAAGTGCTCAAAACCCTGCTAACTGGGAAACAAAATATCAAAGCTATTAACACCTGGGCAATACCTGCTCTCAGTTATAAATTTGGCATATTGCACTGGTCAAACAGCAATCTACAGGAGATCGACCGCCTTGTGCGAACGAATCTCACACAAGAATGGGCTCACCACCCAATATCCCCCGAAGCTCGTCTGTATATACCTAGGAAAGAAGGAGGATGGGGTTTGCTAAACATCGAAGAAGCTTGCCGCAAGCAGGAAGTGGCCCTACGCCGATACTTTCTTACAAAAACAACTGAGGTTTACCTCGCAATCTCAAGATTGGATTATGGTCTAACCGCTAACCTGAGCAAACGTGAGGTCTCTACAATTGTGTCAGAAAATGAACGGTTGATAGAATGGAAAAGCATATCTCTGCATGGAAGATTCTACAGCAAATTGAATGATAGCTCCATTGACAAGAAAGATCCATTGAATGGCTGAAAGCTGGAAAGATATTCTCCGAGACGGAAGGATTTCCATCCAAGACCAAGTTATTGCTACTAGATCATACATAAGGCATGTTCTAAAAGACGCAACAAGTACGGATAAATGTCGATTATGCTCAGCGACGCTTGAATCAATCCAACATGTCACAGGTGGGTGTGGAGTGTTGGCTGGCACCGAGTATCTCCAGAGGCATAACAATGTGGCTAGAATTTTTCATCAGGCTCTGGCGGTGAAGCTCAACTTATTAGATGACAAAACTTTTAATACAAATATGCTCCTCCATGTCAGAATAAATTGAAAAATCTTGATGACTTAAGGCACCTTATGCAAAATGAATACCACTTATTATTTGATGACTTGATATATAATGATTCGAGGTATAGGGAACGCTCAAAACAAGAATATAACCATTATGAGATACCTTCTTACAATGAGAATAATCGGAATAATTTCACAACACATACTAAACCTTATATTGGCATCGCCGGAGACATTGGGCTAATGAGAACTGCTAATTCTCATCCAAATAGTCAACCGATTTATAAAATAGAATATGAATCACAGTTCAACAAAAATCCTGTTGAAGCAAGACCTAAAAAATTAGAGAAACGGATTGAGGAAACGGGGATCCCTTTTCATATAAGAAACCAAAAACTCATTCCACAAGATGACATATATTTGATAAACTTAACGAAAGAAAAAAATGAAATTCCAATTCTAAAACGCGCAGAACATCAATATGTTCAACAAGACAGGAAAAACATCCGTCAATTTTTGAAACTGAAAAAGATATATTATACGCTACGGATTTAAAACAGCATCAAATAAAAAACTAAAAATATTTCACTATGTAAAAAGTAAAAAAGAAAATCCGCAATATATTATAAAAAACTTAAACAATTTTATAAAAGTAAGAAAACTATTTTAGGCAAGAATCTGAACGGTAATTTAAAAATCATTATTCCACCTTTGAATAACAATACGACATCTTTGGATCAAAATGAAAATTGTTTAGTTTCAATTTAAGATTTACTGAGAATCTCGAATTACCAAGAAAAACTTAAGAATTATACCTTAGATCGTCAATGGCCAAAACAAAAAGGCCAAAAATATATTATACCTGAAGAGTCTGTCACAAATATTGGAAATATTAATGACGGTAAAAAGTTTGTACTGTTAAACAGTAGGGAGATAAAAAGTTCTTTGGCTCAAAGATCAAACAAAAATAAAGAATATTTTAATGCTAAGAAACAGTGAATGAAATATTCACGGTTTAGGAAAAATTATAAACAAATTGAAAAAAAAATTAACACATTGGAGAAGTTTCAAAAAGTTAAAATCCAAAATAAAATATACCAATAGATGGCCTTCTGGCGATGACCAAATTTACTTATGGATGTTGAAGCCAGATGAAAACAAAATTCATTTATCGGTCCAAGTCTTGGTTTGACCATTGAAAAATAAATATATATATATTTAGTCTCATAGTGAAATTATAAATATAATCTTAAATTATAATAAATAGAAATCGTGAAAAAATTAATAATTGAAATGTAAATATTGACTATTAATATAAATATAATATAGTATAATATAATATATAGTATAATATATTATAAAATATTATTAAATATAATATTTATATATACATATAAATTTTATTAATTATATAATACTAATTAACTCTTCTAAATTCTAATTAGTTTATCATAAATATAAGTTATAAATACAAATTATAATTATAATTTTAAAAAAAGTTCATAATTATAATTTTTTTTAAAAATTCATAAAATAAGTAACACGTCAATATAAAAATAATATTAAATATATAAAATTATGGATAATAATCATAATAATTAAACCATTTAATTAATTTAATTTTAATAAATTTAATTATTAAAATGAGGAATATTAATAATTATGTATTACCAAAGTTAAAAATAAGAAGAATGATGACATATTTGAATAAATTTATTTATGTATAAATAATTATAAAAATTTATAATCTTCAGAGATGATATTTCAGTTGCTGGAATGATTTTATGTTACATTAAACTATTATACAACCATAGATTATAAATTGAAAGTATTTATTTTCAATTCAAATTTTATTGTAATGGAGTAGGTATTGCAAACAAAAGTTATACTAACGAATTTGTACATAATGATAATTTTATCAGCAATAATTGTAATAATAATAATTTTAAATTATTAGAAATACTATTAATTAATAAAATTATATATCCTCTATATGTATATTTAAAAATAATATCATGTAAATTTCATCTTTTAAGTAAGGAATATTATTTTATTTAAGAAAATTTAAGGAACAAATTTATAAATTTAAGAAAATATTTATTTATATCTTGGTAATTAATCAGAAACTATATAATCTTAAATATCTAATTTTTTTAATAGAATCATTTTATTTTAATATTATTTACAGAAATAATGTATTATTGTATATTACTATTAGGATTTTATATTATTAGCAGTTTTAGGTAATATTATAATATTATGTTTTATTAAAATTATAAACAGTAAGTACATTAAAATATAAACAGAGTAAGCTAAGTAACAAGATACTATACTTAAGTAAATAGATGGTAACAATTGTTGTAGTGTAATATATAATATATGCAAATGTGAATATACTTCTACAAATCTACAAAAGAGATTGAAAGAAAAGGAAAAAGGATATAATATGAAATAATAGACATAAAGGAATGTGGAGAAAGAAAAGGAAAAGAAAAGAATCAAATTAGAGACTTACGGGTGTGTTCAGCTAGGAGTTTCACTTAGAACTGGAAAACCAGAGTAAGGGCAAGTATTAAGGAATTTTCTGACTTTTTTGGGTAATAGGGAAAAACCTAGAAAATTACAGTATCTAAAATTTGAAGATAAGGATGGATACAAGAGAAAAATACTGTATTTATGAAATATTAAATTATATATATAAATGATCAACTAACAGAGATAAACCAGCGAATAACAGGTGCGAACAGATCTTTCTTCTCTCTTTCAAAGGTACGGGAATCTATAAAAATCTCCAGAAATCTCAAAATAAGGGCGTACAAAGCCGTGATTAAGTTAGTTCTGCTGTACGGTTGTGAAACCTAGGCTCTAACCGGCACATTAGAAGCCAGAATTGAGAGATTTGAAAAAAAAAGTTCTACGTAGGATAACAGGACGTATATGGGACCAGAACCTTGACTCATGGAGGAGAAGGAACAATAAACAACTGTTGAAAGAAACGGGTCAGTCAATATCTCATGACATGAAGGCAAGGTTTTTTGAATAAACCTAAAATTTTATAACCCCATAACAATATGTTTATAACCTAACTCCCACTCCATATGACCATATGAGTCAGTGCCTTCAACATTTCATAGCCATTATATTGTTAACAATAATTTATATTAATTTTAACTATTAAATGGAATTCAATGAAATTGATACTAAGTCATTTCTATAATATTATCCAAATTTAGATCAAATAGAATGCGCCATTTTCAAACTATAGGCATATCGAATAACACATTTCTGATCTAAAAGTGGAAGTATTTCATTTTGGAGTAGTACATAGAATTTACTTTTAATATTTCATTTTACGTTTACAAATCCCTAAATCCCCTCCAGTTTTGAGATATAGACGTATCAAGGAAAACACGTTTGCGCATATATAAGAGAAAGCAATGGACAGAATTCAATAAAATTGACCCTACATTATTTTTTTACAAATACCTACATTTTATCCAACTTTGAGCCAAATCTGACAAGCAGTTTTGAAATATTGGCAAAAATGCTTTTGCGCAGCGGAAGTGCTGATTATAATTTAATAGAATTGATATGGGACCATCTAGACACCAACCCGCACAATCTCTGAAAATTTCATGAAAATTGGATTAACGGTAGTAGGTGATATGCCTGTTACATCGATTTGACTACAGACAGACAGACAGACACCGAACCAAATTTGATTCTTGATGTCTGAAACGTAAAACGCGAGTGAAAATTTTCAATTCTGAGCACATTTTTTTTAAACCTCTCGCACGAATACAATGCTTCCCTAACATCGGTAGTGAGGAAAAAATCTAACAAAGAAAGTTGTAGAAGGTAAGGAGAGTTGCGAACAAAATATGGATAATAATTCCTAAAAACTCACATTATTTATCGTAAATTACACGTTTTAAAGGAAATTAAATTTTCCTTTAAATTAAATTTAAACTTTAAGTTTGAGAAAAAGTATTTCAAATCCACGGAATCAAGGCAATGACATGGTTTAAGATACTATTTCATCATACTTGTGTAAGAAGTGAAGTATAAAAATATTTCATGGATATGTTTGTGACCTTAAATATATTTACTGTATTTTAATAACTCAAGATCTGATATTACATTTAAATAATTAGGTATGTATCGTCCATTTATTTCGAAAAATCATCATGTAATCTTTTAGAACATTAAAGTAGTGAATAATTTGGTGAATTTTCCAGTTGTGATATCCCAATAGTATACATACATATGTGGCACGACATCCCGTTACCGAGACTGGGCCTCCTCCAAGAGCCTCCGCCAGTTGGCTCTGTCTTCTGAGCTCTCCAGTTCCGTACACCAAGCAGGGTTCTCCATCATAGGCCACGTTGTCCATCCATCTCTTCCTCGGCCTTCCTACCCGTCTTACGAGATGCAGCTCCTCCATCATTACTTTTTTGGGTATTTCAAGTGTGCTCATTCTGGCCACATGCCCTGCCCACCTTAGTCTGGCAAGTTTAATATATGTGACTACGTCGATGTCTGTATAAAGAGCACTGAGCTCCCTATTTTTCTTTTCCTCCAGACATCACCCTCCTTTACTGGACCATAAATCCTTCTGAGGACTCCTCGTTCAAACACACTCAGCTTCATCTCATCGTTTTTCGTCATTGTCCAAGCCTCTGAGCCATATGTCAAAACAGGCCGTACAAGGGTCTTGTATATGATCAGCTTGGTCTTCTTTGAGAGATACCTACTTCTTAAGTGTCGGCCAAGTCCAAAGACACATCTATTGGCAGCCGTGATCCTTCTCTGTATTTCTTGAGCCATCTCATTTTTGTTATTAATTTCAGACCCAAGGTATATAAAACTTTTTACTCTCCCAAACTTAAAAGAACCTACCTCAAATGGAGAGTTCAGATCCACCTCGCCACCAACTCTCATATACTTAGTTTTCCTCTCGTTGACTTATAGACCAAGTCGTCTTGCAGCTACTTCAAGACCTATAAACGCTTCTCTGGGAGCCCGTTCAGACCTACCTATTATGTCAATATCATCAGCAAAACCAAGAAGCTGTGTCAGGAGATTGAAGATTATATCGCTGGTCTGAATACCGGAGTCTCTTACAGCTTTCTCCTCTGCCAAGTTGAACAATAGATAGGCGAGGGCATCCCCTTGCCAAACCCCACTGCTCACTTTAAACTCTTCGGAGGCATCAGAATCGACGCGTATTCTACATCTCGAGCTGTCCATGGTCATCTTGATTAGGCGTACGAGCTTCTGAGGGATGCTTAGCTCCTCCAAGGAACAGTATAGGTGTATCCCAATAGTATACACTTAGAATTATTATGACAACTTTTGGCCAGTCTATAACAAACAATGCGAATCTCGTAATTGCATTTTAGTAAACTTTGCAATAGAAAATAACAGTTTAATAACTAATATTCGTACGATACATAATCAACGGAACGTACAATCCATAATAAACGCGTGATAGAAAAAATAAGATTTTTGTTATTTTAATGGAATTTATGATTTTTTTAGCTGTAAGCTTTAAGCTTTAGCTTCACTAAAAATGCAATTTAAAAATTTATAATAGCCCAACATGGCCAGAAAATAATAGTTGAGCGGTGAGTGAAAGTTGTGTGTTGTGCGTACCAGATTTTTTAAATAAAAAAAACATAAATTAAAAAGCAGATGAATGTAGTGGTATTATTTCATATTTTATAAATAATATTAGTTTATTTGAGGTAGTCAATTTCCCTCTGAGAAGTTCACGTGCGAGCTCGGAATTGATTTGGAGGGCTTCCTACGCAGTGACTGACCCCAGTCTGACCAAATCTCAGCTTGTCTATTTATTTTTGGACCTAAATTGATTTCTACAGTAGTTATAGTAAACAAAAAATAATATTGTAATATTTTACAACTTAAAGCGTTTTTATTATGTATTTTATAATATTTACCAAATATTCACTTTTAAATTATATAACCACTGTTTGAAAAATTAATTTATCAGCCGTTGATCTATTTATATATACTTCACTTCATTTATTTATTTTTCCAAAATCTACAAATTTCAAACTAATGTTACGAGAGTATACCTGTTAATAAATATTAACTTACATCTTCCAATAGTTATCAATACATAATTATAAATGGATGGTTTATTGCTTGTAAAGAATATCTTACAGCAAGGAGTTGGTTGTTTAACAACTCAGTAGTAATTATGTAAATACAAAGTAATATTGAGTTTCTTCTTATAAATCGAATACAATATAAAAATAAATATGCAATAAATAAACAAAATGCTTGACATTTTCATTTATACATTTACATTCAAGAAATGGTAGTAATACTAATCATTTATTAGCCAAAAATATCAACGATATACATCCACATCATCAAAATCATAAAAAAACTTTGGTTTTATAACATTGGTATTTAGCCAAGTTTCCACAAAACAGATTTTCCTCTCCTTTTTTAGTTTTCGGGTTCTTTGAAATATGAATAGTTTAGCCTGCGAAAACGTTTCGTTTACATAAATTTTATTACTTTACAGAATTGAGTTTCGTTTGATTTTTTTATTTTAGTTAATTATGAACTTATTTCTAACTGAGGTAGACGTAAATTTTGTAACTATTGACGGAGGATATTTTATATTTTTTGGTTCGATTAATATCATCAATCATTTCGGGTGTGAGATTTAGCTCAACTTTCTCTGCAACTTCTCTAATGATAGAAAATAAGTTTTCATTCCCTTTGAAGGGGATATTATCTATTTTTAATATTGTTCTAAAAGGTATTTGTGAATTATCGATAACATTCTTTAGTAGGCTAGTTACTTGCTGTCTTAGAGCTTTATGTTCCCATTTGAAATTATTAGTGTTTATTTTGCAGGCTTTTCTGTCCTTAACTTTTGGCCATATTTTATTAAAGTCAGATCCGAGTTCATTAATTATTGAGTGTAAAGTCTGATTATCAGTTTTGTTAATCACTTAATCACTTAATCACCCACATACTAAACTTAAAAGACAAGAACTTCACACTCCGGTGCAGTTCCTGTCCATCAGTCCTAGTCACTGTTCGGTATCGGCTTTACCTTAGACCGAAGACTAACGTGGAACCCACATACTAAACTTTAAAGACAAGAACAACCGGCGATCCGGCCAATTATACAGACTACTAGACGACTAGAAAATCTCAACTTTCAATTGACAACTTGATCTACAAGACAATCCTGAAACCTATTTGGACCTGCGGACTTGAACTTTGGGAAACAGCAAAATTTTCTGACATCAAACGCATCCAATCCTTTCAATCAAAAGTCCTCCGAAAATTGTCAATGCTCCGTTCTATGTAACCAACAAAACCCTACATTATGACCTTAATATCCCATTTGTCCTAGAGCTTAACCCTGAAATTTTTTCCAAATTTCATCAGAACCTTATCAATCATCCAAATCCCCTTGCACAATCCCTATCTAGTTCCACTCATCCCTACACCCTCCTCGAAGGTTGACGCGGCAGTGGCCCAGAAATCTTTTAATGTTTATATCTTGGAGTTCTGCCAAAGGCCAGATTCTTCATTCACGACACGAGTGTATGTGGCTAAAGCGCTCTCACTCAAACTCCACGGGCTATAGCACCAGTGACGCGGTTGAGAGAGTAGCCCATGGGTCTATTAGAGTCCTGCTTTTCCTTCTATAGTTGAAGGAAGAAGCCTGGCTTTGGGTTCTCTCCCTAATTGTATATATTGTATATTGTTTTTTTTTATTATTATTTAGTTATTATTTTAATTTTGTTAATTTTATATTTATCGTATATATGGTGTGAATGCGTTCATTTATCGCTATAATTATTGTCCACGATACAGAATATTATATGTCTAAATAAATAAAAAATTTCCCGAATGCTCTTTCATGTAGGTATTTTAAATTAGCTTAATTTTAATTTTTTTTTATCACTTTCTCCCTCCAATTTGTTTTAAATAAATAGTTTGGGTAGGAATATAGACAGTTTTTATTCTTGGTTTTTATAACTGTTTTATTGATGTATCCATTGCTTTGATATTTTATTTCATAGTTCTTATTTTTTTTTTATTTTACCATTGTATTTTAATTATTTTATTAATGTGTCCATTGCTCCAATGTTTTATTTTTTTTTAATTTTACAGTTGACTTTTATTTCTATTTTATAACTGTATCCATTACATTAATATTTTATTTCATAGTTTTAATTATTTATTTTGCTCTTGTATTTTATGATTTTAGCGTTGTAAATAGTAATTTTAGCAATTTTATTGATTTTAGCGTTTTAAATAGTAATTTTAGCAATTTTTTGATATGTTCTGTCTTTTCTAACATTTTAATGATTTGTAGTCGTTTTTATTGATTTTAGATATTTTTATTGATTTTATATATTTTTAGTCATTTTACTACTTTTATTGATTTTATTTTAGCTGCTTTTAAATATTTTAACTACTTTTATTGATTTCAAATTTAAATGTTTTTATTGATTTTAAATGATCTTATTGATTTCAAATGTTTTATCTCAACTATTTTAGAAATTCTAATGATTTTTATCGTGTTTTTTTTAGAAATAGTTACCACCGCAATACCATGGCCAACCGAATTTATTATCTTCTTTCAATTCGACAATTAATAACTTTTGAGTATGTCTATTCTTCTAGTTTTACCCCAACCTCCAATTTTATTACTCCCAGCTTTTATTTATGTTTAGTATATTTTACTATTGTTTTAGGGAGTGGGGTAGCTCAGAGGTAGGGCACTAAGCTTCCAATGCAAAGGTCCCGGGTTCGAAACCCGGCTCATGGCAGAAAATTTATTTATCTGTTTCATTAGCCATGTGCGACCTGGGTCAGGAGACCCTCCTGGGACACACCCAGCCTCTATAAAGTGGGTACGCTCAATTAAAATAATTAATTAAGGGGAAATACCTTGCAGTTGATCGTGATCTCGGTCTAATCACCTCCTTGCACAACCGTTGACCTAGAAACTTATTAAAATTATTTACATCCTACAAACAGAAATGTTACTTCCCTTCCCCTCTGACTATGTTCACCTACCTTTTGCTATCTGAAAAAGGAAAACTGAGAAATCCTCCTCCCCTGACCTTTTCACTTACCTACCAAATGTGTCAGTACTTGAACACCCTCAGTGCTCAAACCACGGTTAGTAAGAGAAAATATTACAAATATGCATAAATGGATTATATGCATCATTTTTTAATTTTTAGTTTGCATAACTATTCACATATTTCATTTTTAATATATGTAATGTAATAGTACCATCAATTACTATAGTTTATTATTTACCATTATTGGTCGTATAATAGAAATCTCTGATTGTATTTTTTAAAAAATTCAGCCCTGAAGATGACCCACATGTTTGGGTTGAAACGTTGGCATTAATAAAAAATTTAAAAATATGTTACATACATTATATACATCATATACATTTTAACCACTTCTATAAATTTATATATATGCTTTATTGATTGTCCTAAAGATTAATATGCATGCTGTGTCCAGCAACTCAATATAATTGGGCAGCAAGATTATATGTTATGTATGAAAATACAGTGTTCCTCTATCTCTAAAAGTTATAAGTTTATAACAATAAATTAAGGAACATGGAAACTACATATTGTTAAATAATTGGCTCAGTTCCATAAAATATAATAATAAATAACTATACATTGATTTATTAATTTAAAATATTTCTGCACTAGCTTCACTATGTATTTTTTTAAATTTATTTAGAAATATAATAATCTGTCCCGTGGACAATAATTATAGTGATATATGAACACATTCACACCATATACATAGAAACTATAAAATTAACAAAAGTAAAATAATAATCAAAAACTATATACAATAAAAAAAATAAAATAACCTAAAGATAAGTAAATTAAAAAACATAAAAGCCCAGTCATACCTATATACAATATATACAATAATATTTTCTCCCTCCAACTATAGAAGGAAAAGCAGGACTCCAAGAGATCCCTGAGCTACACTCTCAAGCGCACCACTAGTGCTAAAGCCGGTGGAAACTATGTATTTAAGATTTAAGTTTGTAAGTTGCTGATTTTCATAAAGTCTTTTTAAATGTTCCACCGGACGAAGCGTAGCTAATGTAAACATTGAATAAGTCTATTTGAAAAAAAACATTGAATGAATCGATGAAAAAATCATTGAATAAATCGATGGAAAAAACATTGAATAAAATATCTGCTGAAAATTGACAGCTTAAATATTTTCAATGGTGGTTTTAATTTGATCTTAAGAAAACAAGAAATATTCTTGACTGCTTAACTTTTCAGACTTTATTACTATATATTATTTTAACAACAATTAATATAGTCAATATAATTAATATTCAAAACAATTGTTTCTAATTTTCAGCATTGCGCTATATCATATATTTCATCTTATTGATAGTAATTATATTTTATTTTTACAGTATAAACAGTTCTTGATATTTCTTCAATATTCGAGTATAACATCTTAATAAAAAAACAATGTGTGATCTATAATAAAAAAACAATATGTGACATTGAAACGTTACTATTGCCATTTTTAGCATTATGTCAATTTGTCGTTCAAGCCACCAGTTAAGAAAAGTAAAAGTTGTTTGTACTTTACGATAAAAAAGTTGGTACTCTCGGCAAGTTCAAATATTTGGAAATTGCTGTTGTAACTCTATTCTTTGTGCTGGTAAAACAAGGATGTCCTCATTCTTATAGGAGGCGAGGATCGTTTGTTCTTTATCTTGCAAATTTCTAACTAGACATGGTAATACATTGAACGAACTTCTTACCTGTAATACTGGACAAGTTAACTTTGATGTAAAGTGAGTTACTCAAGTACAGTAATACTTCTACATCTCCGGAAAATATTCTATTAAATTATATACTACTTACCTGTCGTTTGGTAGTAACAAGATCAGATAACTATAATTTTTAGAAGAAGAATATTTGGTTTAAGATAAAATACATATTTAAAATATAAACTATTAAAAAAGTCCAGGATTTGAAATGGGTGAGGAAAGATGCTAAAAAAAAAACTGGTGAGATCTGTTGCATTTGAAGGAGGAGAGATATGATGAATTTGTTGTTGATGGTTAGGTATATTCGGATCAATAGGTTTTCGAGGTTGGGGTTTAGGTTGTTGTTGCAGCAGGGCTTGACAGTTATCGGTTTAGTTCTAACCTCTAAGTAGCTGGGAAAATGATACACTATTGTTTACTGTTCTAGAAGGTTCTCTCTCTCTTCTTGGTTTTCCTGCTTTATCTTGAATCCGGTTATTCTGTTTAAATTCCGGTTAAATAGCTGCTTGATAATAATTTTTTGGAACTCTTCCCGAATTTTTTGTCCACCATCCAGGATTCGCTAGTGCTGGTCACAACAATATTTTTTTTTATACATTAATAATAATAATAATAATAATAATAATAATAAGGCTTAGCGAACCCGAAGGTTCGATGCCGACACCACCAATCGCTTGTTACACACCTCCCTCCACCGTTCGCCGTCCAAACCCAGTCCCTTCAGATCGGCTTTAATGCAATCTTCCCACCTTCGCTTCGGTCTACCCATCGGACGCTTACCATTCGGCACAGCAAATATTAACCTTTTAGGAATTCTCTCGTTACTAAGCCCAACAACTTTACAAGCCCATTTGATTCGCCGCGATGAAATTACCTCAATTATATTACCCGGATACAGCTCACGCAATTCGGCGTTGTGTAACCGTCTGAACTCTCCGGTTAACTCATCCTTCTTCGGTCCGAATATTCTACGCAATACTTTATTTTCAAAAACCTTAAGACGCTGCTCATCCCTTAATGTAAGCGGCCAAGTTTCGCATCCATAAAGGACTGTAGGCAAGATAATTGTTTTATAGATTCTAATTTTTAAGTTTCGGGACAAGAGGCGCGAACTAAGTAGTTTTGTCACAGAAAAATAACAAGCATTTCCCGCCTTCAGTCTAACCTTAATCTCTTCTTCAATTTCGTTTTTTTTAGTTATCGTTGAACCTAGATACCTAAATTTATCTACCTGTTCAAACATATTACCATCTATATCGATATCACCAGTAGTATCGCCATTTTGCAGCTAACCATATATTTTGTTTTATCCACGTTTATTTCGAGTCCTAGTTCTTTCCCGGCTTTCATTAACGTTGTCGTATTTAGTTTTATAGTTTCAACATCTTCGCTTAACAGTACCAGATCATCAGCATAGCCCAGCACGGATGTCGTCCCACCCAGATCCAACCCTTTCTCGGTTCGCATTACCTCCCTAATGGCATGTTCTAATGCCAAATTGAACAGGACAGGCGAAAGAGAATCCCCCTGTTTTAAGCCCGAACGAACCTCAAATTTTTCGGACAAATTATTACCGATTCTAACTATATTGAGTGTCTCCGTCAAGCACATCCTGACTAGATTTACTAGTTTTTTAGGAATCCCCTGCTCGATTAGAATATTATACAGTTTTTGGCGGTCAATAGAATCGTAAGCCTTTTTAAAATCTTTTTATACATTACTTTAGAAAATTCGTCTATGAATTTTCCCTATATTTCTCTTTTCATTAAACGGCTGCTTAAAATATTAGTTTTCGAAAGGAAGATCCTTCATGAGATATTTGGCCCAGTTAAGGAGAATGATGAATGCAGCATTAGACGCAACCAAAAATTAGCCAACTTATACAAGGAGCCGGATGTGGTAAAATATACCCGTATACTAAAGTTGAACGGGCCAATCCGAACGATTGGAGGAGACCTCACTCCTAAGGAAGCTGCTGAGCATGGAGACGAATAGACAAGAAAAGTTGGCAGACGGAAACTGAGATGGAAAGATGGAGTAAATGCTGATGCTAGAATCCTTGGAATTAGGAACTAGTGAACGCTGCTCAGGACACGGAAACATAGAGGAAAACTCTTGAGGCAGCTAAGGTCTACCAATGGATTGTCGGGCTCAGGATGATGATTACATCAGAAAATTCGTCTTCGAAGATGATGTTTTCCCATATTTTTCCTATCTTTAAATAGCTGTTTTTTGGAACATTTTTCGGAATTCTTTTTTACCATCCAAAGGAAAGTGCCCCCCTCTCCCCTGGCAGAATTGGCTAGTGTTGGTCACGATAGTAATTTTTTTTTATATTACATTATGAAATATTCATCTATGAGGATGATTTTTCCCTACATTTCTCTTTTCTTTAAATAGGTGTTTTTGAATTGTTTTCCAGCTTCTAGAGGGGGAGGGGAGGCGCCCCCGGCTGGATTCGCTAGTGAAATAATACTGCTTTAAATATTAAAATTTTGAATGTTCTTTGTGACATTTGAAGTAGTGATAAAACACAGTAATAAGCAGCTAAACGCTAATTTTGAAAAGAAAAACTGCAGGGAGCATAGCGGCGAAATCAAGTATGTTTGATTTCTTTGCTCTTATCCCTTATAGCAGCGCTGCTCTTATCCCCGCTATGCGGTGTTCTATTGAAATGGACATGTTTTTTTTCGTCGCTAGTATCGTCCTTCCACTATGTGATCACCCTTAGGCGAGCTAAAATTTTATTGAAAACGTAGTTGGAGATGAGTAGCTCTAAAAATTATTTAAATTAAAAAATAAGAAACGACTACAGAAATTGGGAAATTCTATCCACCCTAAGAGAGTGGACTTCCACATCTACTTAAACATCTTAGTAGATTAATAGTAAAATTGGCATCTATGAATATTTAAACTTAGAGTAATAGTCGGGTGCCTTTCATTACACATCACGACTCCAGCCAAATAGATTTAATCCCACTTATCGGTGCACGTCTACATCCTAAAGAGTCTTAAGTTTTGTTCTGGAGTGGTAGGCACCCGGCTATTACACTTTAAATATTCGTAGATGCCAAATGCTAAGATTTTTAAGTAGATGTGGAAGTACATTCCCTTAGACTAGATAGAATTTCTCAATTTGTGTATTCGAGTTTTTTTCATTCAAATATTTTTGATTTTCACATCCTCAGTTTTAAAAATATTAACTACTCATTTTCAAAACATATTATCACATAATTTCATTACAAATCAATTTATAATCGACATTATTGAACTATAATATATTTTTTTTTCAGTGTTCTGAGCTAAAATTGTTTTAAAACATTCACGGGGTTAAACTGAGTAATTACAGCAGTCAAAGTGAAATACCGATCATGACATCCTCTCAAAAATTCGTTACGTACATTTTAGTGGATTGATTAAACACACTTTATTCAGTAATTTGCCAGAATTTTGAGCTAAAATTATTTCAATGATAAAAATCATTACATATTTCTTAGCAAATCGATTAAACATTTTTTTTTTTTAAACTTTTATTATGATATTTACAACTGTATTAGTATGAATACATCAAGTAAATGTGTACATATTATCACATGAAATACGCTTGTTGAGAAACTATCCATTGGTAGCACTCTAATAATTTGTCTACATGAGAAGATCACGAGGCCATCTTCTTTTCAGACGCCTCGGAGGGTTATCAGGAATCGAAGAGGAAGCAAGGTTAGAAACAACAGGATTCGGATGGTTATGAAGTTTATTATGGAAGGATAGGTATCTGGATTTGGCCAAATCGGAAACATATGGAACATTAAGGTCTTTATGGATTATTTTATTTGTGACAAAGTAAGGAGCATTGAGGATTTTACGAAGGATTTTGGATTGTAAAGATTGGATACGAGAGGAATTTGATGGTTTAATGGAGCACCATAGCTCAACTCCATAAGTCCAAATAGGTCTTATTATAGTCATGCATATGAGTCGTTTGTCCTGTAAGTGTTAGAGTAAGCGGAAACGTCGAGCAGTTTCTTGTCGTTTCAGTCTTGTATGAGGATTCCAAGTGAGACGTTTGTCCCACTTATAGGTATCGGATTTGTTCTACAGGGATAAGTGGGGTGTTATTAAAGGATACTATAGGACAGCAAGTCATTGGTTTACGACGAAGGGTAAAGGTGATTTGATGGGATTTATTGGAATTTATTTTAATCCTCCAGTTTTGACACCATTCTTCAAGGTTTGTGATGTGTGATTGAAGAGTTTGGGATGCAATTGTTGGATCATTATTAACTGACAGGATACATGTGTCATCAGCATACGATGTGATGATAGTGTTAGGATGGGTTGGGATATCAGCTGTATAATCCGTGTAAAGGATAGGACCAAGGATACTACCTGGAGGAACTCCGGCAGATTGAGAAAAGAGGGATGAATAGGTATTATTGTGATTTATTTTGAAGTGCCTATCAGTAAGATAGGAACTAATGATAAGAAAATATGTAGGGGGAAGGAATTTACGGAGTTTGAAAAGCAATCCCGAATGCCAGACTCGATCAAACGCCTGTTCAACGTCGGGAAAAACTCCATTGCAATACATTCCGCGCTCCAATGCAGAGGAGACGACGTCTAACACACGATGACATTGCTGGATAGTGGAATGGGATGTGTGGAATCCAAATTGGTGATCAGGAATTATGTGGGTAGAATCTAGGATGGGATACAGGCGTTTTAAGATGAGCTTCTCCAGGATTTTGCCCATGATGGGTAAAAGAGAGATAGGACGGTAAGAGGATGGGTATTCTGGTGGCTTTTTGGGTTTAGGTATCATTTTGACTACAGATAGTTTCCAAGGGTCAGGAAAATATGTGGAACGGAGTACGGCGTTATAAATGTAAGTAAGGAATAGAAAGGCTTTTCGAGGAAGTAGCTTTAGAATGTGGGAAGTGATTAATTCGTGGCCAGGAGCTTTGCGGGTGGGTAATCTGTGAATAATATTGGATATTTCAGAAGGATGAAATGCTTTAGGACGAGGAGTCATTTGGAGTGGAATATCCAGTTCTGTTTCAATACATTCAAGCTGATTTGGATTAAGGATATCAGGATGTGGATTAAAAGTTTTGAAGAGATGATGAGCATAAATTTGGGATTTTTCTTCATCAGATTTGGACCAAGTTTGAGCTTCAGTAAGAAGTGGATGATTAAAGTCTTTAAATTTCAGGAGCCGTTTAGTCGTCGCCCACAGTGATTTGTCGGAAATCTGGGAGGTGATAAATATATCCAGGATATCGGGACGTTTTTTGAGTGATGTTGGCCAATAAGTAGGACTCATGGGGGAGAGGATTGAATAACTGTTGGAAGATGAGATACGTGAAAGGATGTTACCGTGGGAGTTGGATGTTCGACAACCCTATTGTTGGTGTTTAGCATTGTAGTCTCCTCCAGCAATATAGCGCGATCCGAGGGATTGGAATAAGGATTCAAGGAGGTTATAGGAGATGGAATTACCAGGAGGACATCTGGAGTATTACTGCTGAGAACAATATACAGCTGAGAATGTGAGATGGAAAGGGCGAGTTGAAAGGACTATAGAAGTTGATTGAATGGCATCAGTTGGAGTGGAAGGAATAAGGAAGTGGGATAAAGATTTATGGATAAGGATGCAAGAACCAGCGTGGGAAGTGTTATCTGGGTGGTCAGATCTGTAAGTGATGTAGTCATGTATGTAGAAATGTGTCCGATGAGTGAAGTGAGTTTCCTTCAGAAGGGCAATGTCAATGAGATTGTCATGGAGAAATAAGTCTAGTTCGTCTCGGTGGTTGAGTAGTCCATTAGCAATCCATAAAAGGATAGCTAGGGGCTTTGTATTGATGGGGAGAAGTTGAAGGCGATTTCGGAAAGGAGTCTGGTGAGGAGGGTAATAAGCGATTTGATAGTCTCTTGAAGATCTATCAGGAATGTTGAAAGGACAGAATTGATGTCGGAAGGTTTTTAGCTGTGAAGTGGATTTAGGTCAGGAGGATGTGATGGGTAATTTGTGCGACTAGGATTGCTGGAAGGAGGATGTGCCCGACGTGGGATG
Source organism: Nezara viridula (assembly GCA_928085145.1). Classification (NCBI taxonomy): domain Eukaryota; kingdom Metazoa; phylum Arthropoda; class Insecta; order Hemiptera; family Pentatomidae; genus Nezara; species Nezara viridula. The sequence continues at coordinate 156,450,000 of OV725079.1, read as the reverse complement.
CGAGGAGTTGGATCTATATTCTGTTGGGCCTGTGATGGGAGGTTTACATTGGGATTAGGAACGGATGGAACTGGGTGTGGATTCTCTGGCGGGAGTTTGACCCTTAAGGGTAGATGGTGAAGATGGATTTGCGGACGAGGAGGTTGAGGCTGAGGTTTAGCAGTTTTATGCTTGGATTGGGAAGCCTGAGGCGTCTGTGGTCGAGGCTGCTGGTTCTTGATGGTGGTTTGGAGATATAAATTTCTCGAACCCTGTTGAGGATAGTCCGTAGCTGTGGAGATGGATGGCTGAGGCTGGATGACTTGAGAAGGTGACGATGGCAGTTCTGGGAAATTTGTTCTATCATCGATTGCGGGGGCCTCAGTGCCACTTTTATGATCAAGGCTAAGACTTTTCAACGCCATATTATGTGATCTCAGTTTCAGAAGATTTTTATAAACTATGCAACCTCTGTAGCACGCTGGGTGTCCCTCGCCACAAAGTGCACATATAGCAGCCTCTTGCCTTGGTTTCTGGCAAATATCAGACGGATGTGCCCCAGCACATTTGACGCATCTGGCCTGATGATGGCAGTAGGCTTTTGTGTGTCCCAAATTTTGGCAGTTAGTGCATTGCACTACTACAGGTCTTTGTCTGGGCTCTTCAAAACGGACTATTGAATATAAAAGACGCTTTACGTTAAATATTTCCGGGTTGTTTTTGGCAGGTTCGAGATCTATGAAAAATAGCGGTAGCTGTTATTTTTCTTAGGATGAAGCACGATAGCTATGTTCCTTACGCTATGGCCTATTTCTTTCAAACCCATTTTGATTGCGCTTATAGAAGTAGTTGGATGAAGCCCTCTTAATACGACTCTGTATGCTTTTTCCTGTCTCAGTTGGTAACAATGGAAATCGTATTTTCGTGAAGTAAATTGTTCAATTAATATTTTGTAATTTTCTTTAGAGTTGGTATTTATTTTAATATCATTGACTCTGGAAAAATGTGTAAAATTTGGCTGCCCAATCAGATCAGCGATTTCTTATCCGAAGGACATACAATTTTCAATTTTTGCGACGAAGATGGGTGGCGGTTCAAAATCACAAGTTTCTTTTGGCTCCAGAATCTTGTTTGTAGTATTGTTGGCTGTAACAGAGTTACTGATTGAGGTGTTTGGTGAAATTGATTCTGATTTGATGGCTGGAGTGATTTTGCTACGCGTGTTTGGTGTAGTTTTGTTTGTTTCAGAAGTCGTTTTTGATTTGGCTGATTTATTTTGTTTTCTTGTTTGGTGAGTTGCCCGCTGAACCGGGGGCAGAGTTTCGATTGCGCTATTGAAGAGTCCTTCTTTTTAAAGATTGTGAATCGGTCTCACTGACTTCGGAAAATGGTGTCTCTTCCTCCGATTCTTCACCAGACGCATTGTCAGATTCCATAATGAGAGAGAAAAAAAAATCCTGTTATAACACTAAAAAAAAAAAAAAATACGAAATAAATTCTTAAAACTAAGCTATTTACATTTTTTACTGTTAAAGTAAGAAAAAATCGCAATATACATAATTATACCAAAGTGGAAGTCTTAGAGTAAAATAAACAAATAGAATAAAGTGAAAAGAAAAAAAAATAGTTTATCAGTTTGGATACGAACTCGATATCACTCGAAGGAAGTTACGTAGATAGGGCAAGACCCGTAAAGGAAATTACCGATCAGCTTTAATGTGAAAATGTTTAAATGTACAAAAGCTCACTGTTCACAAATTATAGCAGCAGTATTTGCAGAATTAGCCAGTTGAGAAGGAGACAAAAACAGAGCGATGCAAGCATTAAACTGTAGTTGCGGCCATTTTCAGATCGACTAAGATTAAACATATTTTATTCATTACCTTTTAGCCCAAATACACGAATACCACTTAATCGAATACATCCTCGTGCCGTTTCGCTTTCAAAAACTCAGGGGACCTCACTTATTAACACAACATATCTAACTTAAAAATCTATCCAGTCGTTCTCAGGAAACATCGTTATGTATCTTTTAGCAAACAGATTACAGGTTTTATTTTTTTAGCTCATATTTTTTGCTCAAATTGTTTCAAAACACTTAGGAGATTCAATCAAATAATTTGAGCCATAACGCCTAAAAACAGCCGTTTGCTCAAAATGGTTACAAAGCTTTTTTGCAAATTAATTATACATGCTTAATTTTAAAATGGGCCGATATTTTTGGCTCATTTTTTTTTCAAAACATTTAGGCGACCGCACTGAATAATTTGAATCATCAAACTTAGAAATTGATCAGGGTGTTTGTCCAAAAATGCGTTACATAGCTTTTAGTGGACGACACATAACCCTCATTTCACTCGTAGTCGGGTAATAATCTCTTAGGCACTTTGAACGGTATAGAAAGTAACTTTATAATATTTTTAATTAAAAAAAAATGCATATATGACTCTTTTATTCATAATATACTCTTATTAAGTGGGAGACATCTGTACCAAACAAATACGTCTGGATCAAGTACAATAATGAATTCTATAAGTTCAGAGATATTTAACTGTGCCTATTGCTTATCTATAAAACTAGTATTTTCCATTGGTAATCCTTTATGAAGAAAATTTATTATTTAATAATCTAATTATAAAAATAATCTAATTAATAATAATAATTATAAAAATGATAATTTATATATAAATAACCATTATCTACAATTATACATTATCAAAAGCTTCTTATTCATCAAAAGCATCACGGGAAATGCACATTAGATCTCTCTCTAACTTCAGAGTTCTTTTGAGGCATACTACTTTTCATATTATCTAGGCAAGTAAATTTTCATAATCATAACGTTCAATCAGTATTTTTATCTTTTAGTGACTGTATGAAATTTTCCCAAGAGCAAACTCTATTCGCATTGTATAAGTAATTCTAAATTTATTATATTTATATATAGATATTTTTTTCGTTGAATCTCGAATTTTTATAATAATGTTTAGAACAAAAATACCTTTTCCAAACAAATAATTGAAACTACTCGTGATACAATTCTAAATTTCCTAAAGAAATTTTCCTTCTCTGAATAAAATTAAAGATTACTTCGATAGTATATATGAAAGATATTGTTGAGTTCCTGAATAAACATAAGAATTTCAGATCCCACATTTCCTTTAACAGACAATTTAAATAATTTCCTAGCAATTCACGAATAAAAAAAAACAACAATATTATAGAAACGGTTGCATATAGTATTCGCTATGTTCTTCTAACTATGCTAAAATCCTAAACAAGAAAAAAAAGTCGTTCATTAAATCGGACGATTTGTTGCATATCCAACATTCTAAATGTTTAAAAGTTACTGGAATGCTTTACATCCACTGAAGAAATCAACATTGTTGTCTATGTTTCACAACACAAGATGAAAAAAATAATCATATGCAGGTAAATCTTCTTTTTCTAATATTAAAAAGACGTTTTATTGATTTTCCCTGAAGTGGTATAGAAACTAAATTCAAAACATAACTATTTGGAAATCATAAACCATTATGTAGTAATTTGCAGGGTTTTTTTTTTATAAAAAAATTCCAATTATTTTCCCTTTTTTTTTTCCTAAACATATAAATAGTTCTAAGAGTTTGCGATTGACTAACCAAATTATTTAACGGCAATCCTTTTAAAACTATTTATGTTTATTTATCTTTATTTTAACTGTATCTCTTTCTCATTCAAGCAGGTCAATACATAATGAATTTTGTAAGATATTTTGAGAACCTATCGAAAATAGACGACTGTGAGGTATATTGAGTATGATATTGACTAGGGCTTATCCGAAGATGGTCCGTGTAGACAGCCGTGTCTCCGTAATTTACCTGTCACCATCAGGTCTGATACCGGCCAATGTCGCCGTATTTCCTGTTGTCAAGTACGCTTCTGCTATTTTTAAAGCCAGTGAAAATAACTGGTCAGTTATTTTTAAATTTGATGGATTCCATCTATGTATATCTTCATTATAAAATAACATTTTTACTTTTACTTACCTATATATGTAATACAATATATTAAGGGAAGGTATTGCGATCGTAAAATTATTCGAATCTGCGTTTTCAACTTAAATACATATTTTGAGGCCCCCTGAATCGAAATAACTTTAAATGAAATGAAAAAATAATTTTATTCTGGGACTACTGTCCCCTAAGAATAATAACAGAGTTACAAATTTATGTATCTTAGTCTGACATAATAAAAACATCAACTAATTTATCGTTAATTGTTATTTCAATTGTGCAATGGATTGAAATTAAACATTGTATAGATGCAAGTAATTTTACATGTTAGGGGAAGTTTGAATGTGGAGTAGGTGTTGGAACAGGAGTTGTTTGAAGGAATTTATGGATGAGGATTGACGCATGGGGGTAGGAAGTGAGTTCCATAAGGAAGCAGCACGAATGACGAAGAATTTGCTGAAGGAGGAAGTTTTATGGGAGGGAATATATAAGTCTATAGGTTGAGACCTAGTATTGAAAGAGTGGATAGAGGAGCGCAGAGTAAGGAGTTCCAGGATGTAGGGAGGGTTTTTGGTTCTAACGACTTGGAAAAGGAAAACACCAAGGAGGAATTGTCGTCGGGAAGTAGGATAGAGTCACTTCAACTGGGTGTACCAGAGTGAAACATGTGAACTCCTGAGGATCCCGAAAATGTCTTATCCCGAAATCTTATGAAACAATTCATGAGTCTCTTTAGTCTCATTTACAGCCTGGCAGATAGCCCTCCATACACCAAGCAGCCGTAGTCGAAGTGGGGGAATACAAGGGAGGTTACAAGGAGCTGTCTGGTTTTTAGTGGAATACAATCACGGAATCTTAAGGGCAGTTATGGATTTTCGGGTAATCTAGGAGATATGATTATTCCAGGAGAGATTCTGGTCAAAGGTTACTCCTAGGTTTTTGACTGTAGGGAAAAAATGGATGGGATGTTATTGAGGTTATGTAGAGGAAAGTAAGGAAGGAAGCTGATGAGATGTCTGAACCCGATGATAATAGTCTTGGTTTTATCTGTATTCAGCTTTAATTCATTTATTTCTGCCCATCTGTTGATGCAGTCGATGTCCTCTTGTAGCCTCCGGGCAGCCTCAGGCATCTCAGAAGGTTGGAATGATTGGTATATTTGGAAATCATAGGCATTTAAATGCCCAGTGATCAAAATGTCTTCCTCTAACGTATCTTTGATTTGGTTTATTTTAAATAATTAACTATCTGTTAGGAGTTATGAAAAATATATATAACTTTTGGAAGAATTAGACAATTGAATAAAGGAGAATAAAAGAAATATGCATATCCTGATCGAACATGTAAAATATATATATTTTAATTTATTTATTGAGTATTACGACAATCTGTCACATGGACATTAGTCATAGTGAGGTAGGATTTTATTTTATTCCATTTGAATTTTATCGGGAAGATTTTTAATTCGACACAGAGGTCGCTTTCTTTTAGCTACGGGGATAATTTCTTCCATTTGTCCTTATATATAAAACTTAGTCTAAGTATAACAAAAAAAAAAAAAAAGAAAAAGAAGAAATCTTCTTCTGTATAATTATCAACTAGACAAAATAAAATAAAAACAAACACTTCTCTAATCTAATTAAAATTAATAAATGGAAAGAGAAAAAGAAAATAAGAAATAGGAAAATAAGGTAAGATTCTAAGCTAACACTGCATTTAACGTAGTCTTACAGATAATTATATATCATCGTTATTGTTTATGTGTACAATTATGTGAACTTGCACTTCTGGATTTATCTATAATTTCACATGTCTACTAGTGTCTTTTCTTTATTTCAGATCTAGAAGGCAGTGGTCCTAACCGCAATCCCGATCTCCTAGATTTTTTCATCCATAGAGGTCTATGGTCCCTTAATTATTGCATTTCAAGACTTGATGATCTTTCCTCAGACATTCTCAGACATCATAGTCCCCTAATCCTAACGGTCTCCACATCACCAATTCCCAAATCACCTCCACCTTCATTTATCAGGGGTCCAATTAATTGGAACCTCTTCCGTCAAATACTGGATGATAATATTGACCACAGAGTTCCTTAAAAACACCTGCAGACCTAGATTTTATATTTACAAATTCGTTACTGGGCTTGTTAGTGAAGTTAAACATATCAAAAAACTAAGAGATGGGTCATTACTGATTGATACCTATAGAAGTACCCAATCTATAACCTTAATGAAAAGTTATAATTTTGGGGAACAATTTTCAATTGAAATAACAACACATAATACGCTTAATTATAGTAAGGGTATAATCAAAGTGCACGACTTTCAATATCTCGAAATAAAAAAATAAAAAAAGGAAATGGGCTCAACTATAAAAGATATTACCAGAATAAAAATTAAAAAAAAAGGTAATGAAATAGGGACTATATTTTAGTCATAGCTATATTTTTACATTCCTAACACCTAACCCGCCCAAAGCGATAAGAGCGGGATGTCAAATGGTTGATGTCCGCGCCTTGAAAATATGTACCTTGAAAATATCGCGCACTGTATTAATTGCCGCGGTATGCATCACGGGTTAAATTGCAATTGTCCGATATTTCAAATGCAAAAAGAAATAAAATCGTTCCAAATTAATAATATATTTAATGGATGCAAACAAATTGATAAAGAACGATACCCTAATACTCTAAATAGATCTTTTGAGGAAATAACTAAAGAAAATATTAAGAACGTTGTAAAATAGAAATGGATACCCACGTCCATATCCCATTCATTTTGGAGAAAATTTAAATGATAATATAAAACATCACGAAGATAATGCCAAAGATGACTTAAGTGTTAATAATACTCAAACAGTAAATTCCATTATTGTTGAAGTACATAAACATCAGACTTCCGCTTTCGCCGAAACTACCCTCACTCCTTCCACCTCCACAGTCTCTATACAATCCTATTCTCCCTCCTAACACTGCTCCTCGGTTAGGTTTAGCAACTACCTCTCCTGCCGAGGCGATTGCTTCTATGACTGTCGACGAAGAGGGTTTTATTAAAGTAAAAACAGATAAAAAGGCAAATAAGAAAAACAATGACCTCAAATTAGTGCTTTGTGTGGACATTAAGTCCACTATTCATTCCTATCTATGCTAATACCATGTATGTTTATATTTCAATGTATAAGTGTGTGTATACATCTTTATGGTCTGTATTTGTATCTGTATTTATGTGTGTGAGGGTGCACCTATGCATTCGTGTATATTTGCACGTATACATATTTGTATTTTCTTTTATATATCTGATGTATATACTGTTTATGCTCTTATATGAACTTTATTTGCATTATATATATTTACATTTTCTTCTATTATTTTCATTTCTATTATTTCCAATATATTCCCTATTTACTAATTTATTTACTTTCTCTTTCTATTACCATTGTATTTATTATTTATACATTTTTCTGCTGTTTGACAATTTAATCTTCTTTTTATGATTTAAAGGTTTTAATACATGACACAGACACTTTTTGCCTTGCCCTTCAGGAGACCCACCTCACAATAACAGACAATTTTACTTTAAAAAAAATCGATGTATACAGAAAGGATAGTCCAAAATCAAGCCACGGTCATTTAATAGATATTCACAAATCCGTATATTCTGAACAAATTACAATAAACTAAAATCTTCAAACCGTTGCAGTAAAATTCCACCGACGTTTTACATTTTCAATTTGCAATATATATATGACGCAGGATCGTAGACTCACAGAATCAATTTATGTCGGAGGCCTAAACGGCCATAATCCCTATTGGGGGTCCCAAGACATAAACGCCATGGGTAAAATAATAGAAAATTTTATAGACATTTCAAACCTCCTGCTACTTAACACGGGAGAACCTACCTTTCTCAGTTCGAGGTTCGAGCTGTGGCTCTTTCTCAGCAATCGATTTGACTCTATGTAGTAATTCAATATATAATATAATTCACTGGACAATTTTATCTGATTTGTACCGTAGTGATCACTTTCCTCTACTGTCAAATTTTCAAATGTAAATCCAACACGTATAAAACCGAGATGGGTGCTAAATCGAGCTGATTGGGCTCTCTTTTCTTCCTTGGCCCCACCGCCGAAAATCGCACCATCTGAGATGAGCATTGACAAGGGGTGCGAAACAATTGCAAATACGATAATAGAGGCTGCCAAGGCATCGATACCGGTAACCTCAGAAATGCCAAAACGACCGCTAGTTCCTTGGTTTGAAAATGCCTGTAAAAAAAAACAATAAAAGATCGTCATAAATCCTGTAGAATGTTTCGAAAATCTATGTCAATTTAAAATATGATAGAATATAAAAAAAAACAACGGGCAGAAGGTTATTTAATCAAAATAAGGTCGAGTTTTGAAGAAGATATATAAGCTCCATAAATGCATCTACAACATCAGCTGATATATATCATAAAAGTATATAAACTTACCAAAAATCATTCTTCATCCCGGTACACTATTTCAAACGATGGACGGTTGTCCGATATTCCTTCACTAATCTCAAACACATTTGCCGACTTATTTTATGAAGTTTCTAACTCAGATAGAAATGATATAGATCCTCATAAACAACACTTGACAATATTTAAATTCACGACGCTCACCATTATAACCCACCTTTTTCAATTTGGGAATTCCAGGAAGTTTTAAGCACAGTTAAAGGAACATCGCCTGGTCCTGACAATATCTATTATGATATGGTTAAAAACCTTCCTATTGACACACAGAAATGGCTCCTTGGATATTATAATAATGTCTCGACAGCTGAACTTTTCTCGAGTACCTGGCGCAAGTCTGTCATAATCCCGATTCTGAAAAACGGTCAAGACAAACGGTTTCCAAACAGTTATCGTCCCATTTTCCACACAAGCTGTCTCAGTAAAGTCATGGAACGAATAGTAATTAAAAGATTAATGTGGACTAAAGAAAGCAATAATCTGTTTCAGTTATTCCAGTCCGGGTGCCGCAAGGGAGGATGCACAATTGATCATCTGGTTGCATTGGAAGCATTGGAAGATTGCGATATTCTTTGACATAGGAAAGGCATTTGACAGCATTAAACACACAACGATCTTAAATAAACTATTATCGGAATCAAAGGACAAATGTTTCGCTATATAAGCCAGTTCCTCTCAAATCGCCCCATTAGAGTTAGAATAGGATCCGAAATATCTGAAGATCGTGAACAGATCAGCGGCGTTCCCCAGGATTGTGTCCTTAGCCCAACTCTTTTCTGCTGGGCTATAAACGACTTGGGGCTCAACATGCCAAGAGATGTCAAACCACTGTTATTTACGGATGATTTAGCCATTATCTGTCGTTATAAAAATATTCATATCATAAAACGTAAATTACAGGACGCCACTAACAGAATAAACAACTGGTCTCTTTCTACAGATCTCCAGTTCTCTACCGAAAAAAACAAATGTTTACATTTTAGCAGAAAGAGAAACACTCCAGGCAGACAGGAATACCTCATCTTTTATTTTGAAGAAAGAAATAAGCAGTCAATTAAATTTCCAGACTAGTTACCCAAACTGAACATTCTACAGACAGATATATTTTTAAAGCAAAATTTTCCATGGCTTTTGAAAATAAAAAGACCCCACTCTTCCTATATCAGACAGATTTAATTCAGCTATTACGTTCCTCAAAGAAATACCCTTGATCAACCAAGAAATCCATAACTCGCTCTGGATAAACAAACAACCAAAAACACCTACTGAATACAAGACCAAATTTTCACATTTCGTTCAAAAATTACAGGAACCTTTTTTAATACTTACTGACAGGTCGAAATTCGACGAATCTACAGCTTCTTCTTTTGTTTCTCATAATTCCACTCACAAAATAAAACTTCACAGATTATGTAGTGTATATACAGCTGAACATAATGCAATAGCCTCAGCCCTCCATGTCACTAACCACCAAAACCATTGTAATTATAACGGATTCATTAAGTTCTCTAAAGGGTATAAATATAATGTATCCAAAGCACCCGACTATCCAAATAGTCAAACATATCTAAACATGTTCGAAACATTGGGAAAAGTAATATAGCCTATCTGGATACGGAGTCACAAGGGAATCATTGGCAATGAGCTGGCAGATGCAGCGGCCAAGCAAGTGCTTACCTTTCCAGGAATGGGCGCTGCTATTCTAAAGCCACAAGATATTAGTTTTCCTCTAAAAAAATATATGTTTTGTAGCTGGCAATCTATGTGGAGTGAGAGCCGGCCAAGCAAACAAAAATATATTAAAAACACAGTAAAGCCGTGGTCAACATCAAACCGTTCTATCCGTAGAGAAGAGATTGTCTTAACCAGACTGAGTGTAGGCCATACAAATCTGACCCACTCACACCTCATTAGTAAACAGCCACCAACGAAATACCAATATTGTAATATGATACTTACTGTTAGCCACATTTTTCAAGAATGTTCCTTCTATATCTCAAATTTAAACAGTTTCAGACTCACACCCCCAATCTCAAAAATTCTTAAAAATGACGAAGACATAGTCCAGTTAGTATTGATTTTTTAAAAATTTAATAATATGTTAAACAAAATTTAAAATCTAAATACCTATAGCACTCTTGCTCAATCTCCACTGGGTTTAGCCCCAGTGGCGCCGTTGAGAGAGAAGTGCAAAGATCTCCTGGAATTATGCTTTTTCCTCCACAGTTAAAGGGACAAGTCTGGCTCGGAGTTCTCTCGCCTGATTGTAAATAGTGTGTGTAGGTATGTATGTGTTCTTTTTATTTATTTATTTTTAGGTTATTTTATTCTTAACCAAAACAAATGATATAACCTTTGCAGTATAACATAAAAAAACATCTAGAGACCACATCAATGCTCCTAATTGTCCGATTTTAGCAATTTTTTTAAAGCAAATTTCTTAAACTTTTAAAAAACCAATAACGACAAAAAATGTACACTTTTTGAGTTATTCGAAATCTAATTTTACCACCCCTCGTAACTTTTTCTTCAGCTTCTTTTCGTTGAAGTATGTTATATGTTATTATATGTTATTCTATTGTGCCAGCTAAAGCTACGTTTATTTCTTAGCGAACAATCAGCCCTTGCATACAAAAGAACCGTTAGAACTATTCAATACATTCATATTTGTACAGTTATAACTAGTCAACGTCCGGCATCCGCTGTTTCATTGAATCTAGCTGACATGCGTGATCATCTCTCTATCTAGGCTAAACATCAAACATTTCAATAAAATATTTATTTTATTTTTTAGAATCATTGTGCCTCAAATTTATTGTCGATTCTATGTAACTAAGATATTATTAGCTAAAAGTCTTCCTATTCCTTTTAGATAAGCCACTTAGTTTTAACAAAAAAAAAAAAAATATATATATATATATATATATATATATATATATATATATATATATATATATATATAATGGCATAGCATTGAGAAATGCATTTCTACATATATTTTCCAATCAAAACTATTTCGACTCATAACTAAAACATCTTAGTACGTGATTAACAACCCCTTACATACTGACAGCCTCCTCCTACATTTGACTAACACTTAAAGATTCTTTACATACGCTTTCATTCTAATATACACGGACATAATTACGTAATAATAGAGAAGAAGTTGGTCAGGGTGTTCAGTAAAAAATAAAAAAGTAAAAATAAACAAATGATATTTATTATTATTTTTGCCGAAGCTTGGGTCCACAGTTTGGACTTTTATCATAAATAAGGAAGGGAAGTTAAGAATAGGTATGAGGAACTATTAACATTAAAAATAAAATAATAATATGTTGTTGATAATAACATTGGGCAACAATAAAAATGTTTCCGGCAAAAAATAGTCAATTCATATGCATTTCCATCTGCTGAATTAAAAAAATACAGATTAGGTTTTTCGGCAGTTGATACACCTGTCAAATAACAAAACACAAATGCTCTTCAGCTCTTTGGAGGTCATAACCATATTCAATGTTGCTGAGACATATACTATGACTTAATGTTAACACATATAAGTTAATGTTAATGAGTTTCATATAGTTTCTGCTGTAATTAATGCAGAATTTCTGGTTTCAGAGTGCTTTTTTACTGTATAATTCATAAAAATGCCATGAAAATGTATAAATATGGTGAATAATTTTTTTTTGTATTTGTGGTGAAATTACATTTTCTCACAGAAATGCAATCTGTTGTAGATACTGCATTTCAGCATTATTTCGGTATGAAAGTAGGGGACCAAGATAATTCTGGGGCTTCACATATATAGAAAGAAGAAACGATCTATAACTTTCGCTGTACCTATGGTTTAGCGGACTGCATACAGCTGACTGCTATTTCTGCTTTATTCCACCTATAAAGGCAGGATTGTCTATGAAGAAAAGAAGAACGTTCAATACCCGAATCTACGATTTACTATTTGACCCGTTCTGCATTCAGATAGTTTACATGTTCCTACTCCACCCGAAAATTGGGTCCCGACTACAGAAATGGAATCTTCTTGAAAGTAATCAGAATTGCATAGCACAGAAAACGTCACAGGGAACTGCTTCCCTTTTTATAGAAGAAAAACAATTTTGTTGTTTGCTGCGACATTAATGACTTCATGAAATCTTTGGATATTCATAGACTCCTCCACGCTTAGTTTGTAAGCTGTGTTACTTCACAATGACAACCTTCTTTCTTCTATTCCTGTTGGTCATGCAGTTCACATGAAAGAGACATGTGTAAATATGACAGCCTCCTTGGACTCACTTAACTATCAAGAACACAAATGGAAAATCTGTGGTGATGTAAAAGTCATTGTCATACTCTTAGGAATGCAACTATTATTATTAAATGGCACTACATCCCAATTATTTGAGACTTGGCCTGCTCCAGCATGGATCTCCAGTTCTCCCGGTTAGTTGCTGCAGCCTTCCAATTTCTGACACCAAGTAGTCTACATGCATCAGCAGCCACACAGTCTTGCCAGCGCAAACATGGTCTTCCCACTCGTCTGTTTCCAAACACAGGCTCATTCATAGCTCTCTGTGGGGTGCATTCATATCCATCCACGCGACATGTCCCGCCCAGCGTAGTCTTCTTGCCAGTACGATGAATTGGCTCACATCCAGGTCATTAAACAATGTCTTTATTTCCAAATTCGTTCTCCTCCTTCAATTCTGTGGTGTTTCCTGGACCCCTCCAAATATGCGTCGTATAATCCTCCTTTCAAATCTGAGCAGGGATTTCTAAACTGCTTTAGTTAAGGTCCAACTCTCACAGCCATATATGAGCACTGGTCTAATAAGAGGTTTATATATTCTTATTTTGGCCTGTCTTGACAACATTCTACTGCGAAGATGTCTCTGGAGGGAGAAATAGTACCGATTAGCCATTGCGATCCTCCTGTCTATTTCACAATCAATGTTATTACGTACATTTATCAATGAACCAAGATATACGAATTCGTCAACATTCTCGATTCCACGCTGTTCCAGCCATGCTTGGTTTTCCCTTGTTAGACGTGAGGATAGGGTGGACATATATTTTGTTTTGGACGCGTTGATAATAAGACCGATTATGGCTGCCGACTCTTCCAGACTTGTAAAAGCTTCCTGTACTACCGCAAACGATCTTCCCATTATATCAATGTCGTCCGCATATCCAAGTATTTGGGTCATTCGATTTAGGAGGGTTCCTGTAGTCTGGATACCAGAATCCTTATGACTTTTTCAAGGGTAAAGTTGAATACGAGACATGCCAGAGCGTCTCCCTGCCTTTCACCTGTCGATGTTCTAAACCCCTTTGACAAGTCACCTTGTACGTCATTACCCTCCATTGTCATTCTAACAAGCCTTACAAGGTTTTTAGATACATTCATTCCTACCATTGCTTTGTATGCTTCCTCACGATTTATGGAATCATATGTTTGCTTGAAATCAATGAAGATGTGATGTGTACCAATTTGATATTCTTTGGTTTTCACCAGAAGGATTCACAAGGTAAATATTTGATCGATGGATGATTTACCCTTAATGAATCCGGCCTGGTATTTTCCGATTTCAGCCTCGGCATAAGAAATGATTCTTCTATAAAGAATCCTTGAAAAGATTTTATAGGCGGTGGGTAGAAGGCATATGCCCCTGTAATTATTACATTGATAGACGTCCCCTTTTTTGTACACTGGGCATATAATAGATTTTTTCCGATCACTTGGAAGCTCTTCATCAACCCAAACGGCATGAAACATTTCCTGGAGGAGTTTTATGAGCTCTTGACTACCATGTTTATAGAACTCTACAGGGATGTTATCAATGCCTGGGGCTCTATTGCTTTTTAGTCCTTCTATGGCTTCATTTATTTCTTCCTCGTCTGGGAGTTCTACGTCTTCACCACCTGTAATTGGATCATTTGCCTCTGAGACATTTGTGCCATTTCTGTTAAGAAGAGTTGAAAAGTATTCAGCCCATCTGTCTGAAATGCCTTGTTTGTCAGTTACTGAGGAGCCATCGTTTGCTCTACATCCTGTGGTACGGGCGATAAAGAGCTTTCTTCCTTTATTAATAACCTGGTAGAATTCTCTAGTATTTTTGGGATGAAGGCCTCTTCTATCTCCTGTAGACTCTTATTCTCCCATCGTCTTTTCTTCCTCCTATGGACATGCCTTTCGCGCCTTCTCGTTGCTTTATTCCTCGACAGAGCTTCGTGTGCTTCATTTGCATCATTTTATTGTATGCAATGTTTTTTCTCTTGGTCACTGCACCACATTCGTCATCGAACCACGGGTTATATATCTGCTTGGTCTAATCTCCTACAACCTCGTTCGCTACTTCCATAGTGCAGTGCGGCATGAGTTCCATTGTGACTCGAGAACTCTTAGGAATGCAACTGGGGTACACAAACCATGTATGTGGGACAGTAGAGATAGGAAACTTCATTATATTGAAGAAGACTGGCCTGCAAGAAATCTCAATCCTAGCGGGAAAAATGTCATGCCAAGCCTCTAATGATCCCAAAAGATATTAAGCTTCCACCTCTACATATCAAGCTGGGTTTGATGAAAAAATTTGTCAAAAGTATAAACGAAGAAGGACGGGCCTTAAAGTACGTAAGAGGAACATTTCCGAAACTATGTGATGCAAAATAGCTCCAAAAGCAAAGTCCTAGTCATATCAAGAGATGAACAAGAGGACGTCCAGCTGATCTATAACGGGGAGGTACTTGAAGTTGTGCAAGAATTCACCTATTTGGGTACAGTTATCAGCAACAAGGGAAAGATTGACCCAGAAGTAGCGAATAGTACATCGAAAGCCAAATAGGTATATTACCCTATCAGCAACAGTATAGTAATAATAATAATAAGCATGCGCTAAGTTCATACAAACCACCTGTTACTTCGTCTCTCACAACTTATTAAATTACTAGTGATTTAGCAAACCATAGTGCTTTAAAACAGTGATATTGACCAATTACCAATTCGTTAATCAAATAAACATAAACACGGCGAGTAATCATTTGTTTATCAAGTTTATTATACAGTCCCAACAACAATAGATATAGCTGGACAGGTTATCTATCATACTGTTATCTATCCCGACTCAGCCTGCAGCTAGTACCTGGCTGACTGCTGAAGTGGGTGCACGTCACTCGGTGCTTCACGGGTCTACGTAATTTGTTTTTTTTTATATACGCATCAAACTATTAAAATATTTTTTCAGTCAGATCTCATAAATGAGATATTATCACATGATAATGTCGAGCAAAGTCAAAAGATCGAGAAGCTTAGGTAGTAATAGCTCTCAAAACTCTCCTCTAAAACAAAGGCTAAGGCGTTCCAATAGATCAACACCTGATAGACCAACAGAAATTAATAATGAACCGCAACCTGGTTGTTCGACCCAAACAACAGATGAATCTCCATTTTTCACCCCCAACCCATTCCAACTACTATCGTCAGAAGAAACAATGGAAGCAGCATCCAACTCCCAGAGAGCCAAAACCACCTCCGATATTTGTCAGAAATATAAAAAAAATTCCATTATTCTGCCAGCACCTCAATAATATCATTGAAAACAGTAAATATGTACGCCACAGTAAAACCAATGACACCAAATTAATGCCGAATTCTCCGGAAACATATAGAAAAATAGTAAAATATTTATCAGAGTCAAAGACTGAATTTCACACGTACCAGCTATACGGAGAAATATCACTAAGAGTCAATCAATTCTCATCGAAGGTTGAAGCGGCAGTGGCCCAGAGACCTTTTGTAAGGACATATTGGAGTTCTGGTAATGGCCAAATTCTCCACTTAAGCCATGTATGTTAGGTTATAGTGTCTCTGCTGAACCTTCATTGGTAATACAAGTGACGCGGCTGAGTGAAAGACGCTGGGATCTCCTTGAGTCCTTTTATTCTACGAGTGAGGGGAGGCTTGGTTCGGAGACCTTGAGTGAATAAATATTGTATAAAAGCATGTGTGCATTTAAGTAGTTATTTTGTTAGGTTAGTTTATTTTTGTTAATTTAGTATCTTTTAGTTTATATACATTTACTTTTAAAGGAAGGAGATGGTCCGAGGAGGCGGTCATGAATAGGCTAAATAGTAGCAAAACTATTTTATTAAAAAAATTATTTAATAAACTAAAGCAACGTAAACCGACTGAAGTTAGATCAGTGTAAAAATTTCAATACCCTCTAATATTGCTGATCAATAAGCTTTTTATATTTATAAAAAAATAGCCTAAACGAGTTTTTCGGACTCAGGGGGCTCTGAATAGATCCGACAAAAACCGCATATAGCATAGTTGTCCCAATCGCAATACTTTACTTACCTATTATAGGTAGCAAATTAATAAATTAAAACGTGTAGAAAATAGAATACGCTGTATCATCGCTAATACTGGTTCGATTTTTTTTTCTGTATTGTTAGTATTTTAATTACATTCCAAAATTATTATTAAAAATTTTACTATAGAATATATATTTAGCGAGTTAGGCCCCAAAACTGTTTTCTTTTCTTTATAACTTCTTTCCTGATTTTTTTCGGGAATTTAGTCCTAGTACGAAAATTGAACGGACAATTATTAGAACATTACAGGAAAGTTTCATCAAAATAATTAGAGCCGTTTTCGAGCTACAGTCTAAGAAAAACATGTTTTTCATTTATTCCGCAGCAGCTAATGCGCACGGAGCACTCAGTTTGTGTCGCATGCATCATTATTCAAAGCCCTACAAAATAAAAATAGAAGCAACAAAATCGGTCCTCTAGTTCACGAGAAAATCTTGGCACAGACAGATAGACAGAGCAATGGCTAAAAACGTATTTTTTGGACTCAGGAGGCTCTGAAACGTATAGATCCGTCGAAAACCGCATATCGAAAATTTTATGGAAGTAAAAAACATATAGCAGGATAATTGTCTGGATCATTCACTGTATATAAGATAAACAATGATAATAAGGACCCTGGTTATTATTTTGAGACCAAAGAGTTTACACAACAGTTGATATAGTGGGTGGGGTGGCCGAATGGGATAACGAGTGTGCACAGCACCGCCGTTGCCCGGCAACCTGACATATGAGAACGATGAAAAATAGTTCCGAGTTCGCATCCCGGTGCCCGGGGAGTTTTTTAAATCCCCGCCCACACTATCTTGCCTGGGAGAACCCCGTATAGCCTTAAAGGCGAGGAAAGGGAGGACGCAAAAAAAAAAACAACAACAGTTGTTATAAATGATCTATACAAAACTAATTTATTAATTTTGAAAATTGTAAATTATAAAAATCCAAGTCTGTATTCGTCGTTAAAATTTTATTGGGTTATTGACAGTAATGTTACGGAACACAGCCTTCACGCAACAATTCATGTAGCCCTGTCGCGTGATGCGTGGTTCAAGTTATCAGGAAGCAATCCACACGCAATCCGCTATGAAAATAGGTTTTTACCAACCTGCAACAACACTTGGTTTGATAGAAATCTAAATTCATAATATCATCAATAATTTTTAAAATGGTAATAATTATAATTGGTAATTGTAATAATTTTAAAATTAAAACCGTAAGGATTTGTCGGTACAAATTAGTTTTTTATATGAAATCGAATAATTTTATGGTTAAAAAATTATACATTTCACTAGACTGATGATTTTTGCCTCCTATCTTCACCAAGCTACCTAAAAGAATTTAAATTATCCTTAAATGACAAATCAGCATTGAAGCTATATTGAAAAATCTTGAAGCTATAAATGCATGGTACACCAACTAAGGTAAGTAGATCTTTCCAAGATATCGAAACTAGATTGTACTTACTATATTTCTTTTATACATGTTGTCTTGTCTTGTGTTTTCTGTTCTGATCATGCCTGGATTAGCAAAAGTTTGACTGGATACCTACAATGTTTTAGAGACTCAAGGACTTGTGTTTGAAAGCACACAAGAGAAATAAACAAGGAGGATAAACAAGAAGGCAAGGAAGATAAACAAAATCGTGCAAAAATAAAAATTTAATCTAATAGTATAATTTACTTTTTGTTTATTATTTAGTCGTTACCTTTCTTGTGATTTCTTTATTTGCATATATTTTCTGTAAATATGGTGTGAATGTAGAACAAGGCGGGTTAAGATAGCGAGGTTAAGATTTAAAATATTTCATGACCTCTGTAAATGAATTTAAAAACTGAAATTTATATAAGAACATCTTCAATATCTTACTTGTTACTATGAGTTTTTTTTTTCAATTCCATCTTTCTTCCAGAAATGGATGAAACATCGGTTTTCCCACAATCTGTCATTTTCTTCATCTTACCCGAGGTACTAGGTAAGATTATAAAAAGACTAGGGGACAACATAACACAGGACTAAATTAAAAAAACAAAAACATTATAAGAATCAAAGGTTGTTGAGATAGGACGGACAAATTTTCGCTGTTTTTCCAGGGTAAACGACATAAACATCAACACAAATTCAAGACAAATCAACTACTTCTCATCTAAAAATTACGATTTTTACAGTTATCAGTTGCGACAAGAAAAGGCATACCGAGTGATCTTGAGAGCTCTACACTCAACCATCCCTATATCTGTTATCAAGTATGGCCTGGAAGAAATAGATCACAACGTTAGGCACATTTCATACATTACATCCAACGCAGAAATATCCATTACCTTTATTCTTCGTTGATTTAGAGCCTGCTAATAATAACATCGAAATATTTCAAGTAGATAGACTTATATATTAAACAGGCTAATTTAAAGAGCCTAGACCAAAACCAGTGATAATGCAATGTACTAAGTGTCAAAAACTGGGGCACATAAAGACCTATTGCCATCATCAGGCCAGGTGCGTAAGATGTGCCGGTTTACACGCATCTAACACGTGTCAGAAACCTCTAGGCCAGCCTTCTAAATGTGCTCTCTGCGGCAAAGACCATCCGACAAGCTACAAGAGATTCATAGTCTATGAAAATTACTATAAGCTACGATCTCGGAACATGGCCTTAAAGAGCATTAAATATAATCAAGAAAGTTATACCGACCCACCAAAAATTGAAAATATTTCAATTTTTTCAGAATTGCCAATAAAAATAACCCATGTCACACAACAAAAAGTCCTACTTCCATACATACTCCCATGTCCTACTTCAACTGACATCCTCATCAGGACTCCAGCAAAACCTACACACAAACCACTATCAAGAAACAGCAACCTCGAAGTCAGGCCTAACACCTCCTAATCCAAACCTCATACTCCCAATCCTCAATCTCATCCTCCAGTCAGCAAATTCCCCCTCATCATATACCTCTGTGAGCCCAATCACCGCCACAGCACCCTCAGCTACCTCAACCTTATGTTCAGGAAAAAAAAAAAAAAAACTTGCACAAGTACCTTTGATTCCAGACCCACCTCGTAAACAACGGCGGATGCCGTCCTTAATTAACACTCTTAACCCGCCCCAAGAACCTATACTAAACTCACTTCACAACCAACTTCCATCTGACATAACTTGCATTCTATCATCCTTCCTATTGGACCTCCAAAACACTATAAAACCTCTTATTACTGTCATCGCAAGAATCCTTACCGTAATTTCCTTTAATCTCTCACGATGAGTACAAAGCCACTAGCTGTTCTGTTGTGGAATGCTAATGGACTACACTACCACCGAGACGAACTTGACATTAGTCTTCATGACTACCATATTGATATTGCTCTACTGACAGAAACTCACTTCACTCAACATTCATATTTCTACGTACGTGACTACATCACTTATTGATCAGACCAACACGACAACACTCCCCATGCCGGTTCTTGCATCCTTATCCATAAATCCTTATCCCATTCTCTCATTACTTCTACTCCAACTGCTATGCCAACTATCTACTTCAAGTAATCAGATTTTGTTTCCATTTAACGAAATCAGTAATCATTTCAATTCGTCGTTTCCATTTAACACTCTCAGCTGTAAACTGTTCTCCTGGTCATACTATTGACTACAGCTTACTTGAATCTTTATTTCAATCGTTAGGATCAAGCTTTATTGCTGGAGAAGACTACAATGCAAAACACCAACGATGGGGTTGTCGAGCATCCAACTCTTGTGGTAACATACTTTCTTCTGTCTCAACTTCCAATGGTTACTCTGTCCTTTCTTCTATGAATCCTACCTATTGACCAACTTCCCTCACAAAACGTCCTGATATCCTCGACATATTTGTCACCTCCCAGATTTCCTCTTTCCATGTCACAATCAAATCCTTAGATGACCTCTCCTCAGATCATTCTCCAGTTCTGCTTTCTTTACACACAAACTTCGCTCCTAAGCCCTCGTCCCCTCTTACAGTGATTACAGGACAAATAAACAGACAAATTTAATAAAGATCTGGAAAATAAATTGGACCTAAATATTCCACTTAAGACGAAACATGACATCGACACAGCCCTAGAAGTACTTACTAAATCTGTAAGTGACAAAATAAACGATAATACATCTACCGATAAAATTAACAACTCCCAATAGACAAATTTGTCACAGCATATTCGTATCTTATTAACGGAAAAATGCAGAGCAAGATCGAAGTGGCAGAGGACCAGATATCCATCAGATAAGACATATTACATCAAATTAACTAACCAACTAAAAGCTGATATTAGAAAATACAAAATTCAAAATTTACTTAACATGACAGAAAAATTTATTACAACTGACAAATCACTATGCTTGACCTCTAAAAAGCTCCTTAAATTTAAAGATTTTAACTACCCACTTATTACTGAATTCCAAACCTGTTACAGATCTGAGGAAGAAAAATCTCAAATATTTGCTCAGCACTTCTTCAAAACATTTAATCCACACACAGCTATCCTTAATCCTACAGCTATCCACATTGAGTTTATTGAAGAAGAATTGGATATCCCACTCCAATTGACTCCTCCACCTAAAGCAGTTCATCCTTCAGAAATATCCAATATCATTCATAGATTACCTTCCCGCGAAGTTCCTCGCCATGATCTAATCACATCCCAGATCCTAAGACTGCTCCCTAAAAAGCCATACTATTACTCACCTATATATATATATATATATATATATATATATATATATATATATATATATATATATATATATATATATATATAAACTATATATATATATAAATTTAAATATATAATATATATAACTATATATAAACTATATATATATATATATATATATATATATATAAACTATCCATTGGCAAAATGATACCTAAACCCATAAAGCCGCCGGAACACCTATCCTCTTACCGTCCTATCTCTCTTTTACCCATTATGAGCGAAATTCTGGAAACTCATCTTAAAACGCCTGTATCCCATTATGGACTCTAAACACATTATCCCAGATAACCGATTTGGATTCCGAATGTCCCACTCTATAATTCAGCTAAGCCATCATTTGGTAGATGTAGTCTCCTCTGGATTGGAGCGCGGAATGTACTTCACAGGAGTCTTTCCCGACGTTGAACAGGAGTCAGATAGAATCTGGCATTCGGGACTGATGTACAAATTCCGTAAATTCCTACCACCTAAATACTTCCTCATTATCCGTTCCTACCTTACTGACAGATTCTTCAAAGTAAATCATAACAATGCTTTTCATCTCTTTTTTCACAGCTGGTGTTCCTCAAAATAGTATCCTAGCTTTACACAGCTGACATCCCAACCTATTCCAACACCGTCATCACCACCTATGCCGATGATACGTGTATCCTATCAGTTAATAACGATCTTCCTATTGCATCCTAAACTTTTCAATCAAACTCAAGTTTTGAAAAATGGTGTTAAAACTGGAGGATTAAAAAAAATTCCAATAAATCTCATCAAATTACCTTTACTCTTCGTCGTAAACATATGACTTCCTGACCTACAATATCCTTTAACAATACCCCACTTATCCCCGTTGAACAAATCTGATACCTAGGACTCCACCTTGACAAACGACTCACTTGGAACCCCCATACCAGACTGAAAAGACTAGAAATCGCCCGACGTTTCGGACTACTCCAGCACTTACTAGACAAACGCTCTAAACTTCCAACTATTTACAAAAGAATTATATATATTGCTGTAATAAGGCCTACTTGGACCCACGAGATCGAGTTTTGGGGCTCTAGTAAACCATCAAATTCCTCTCGTATCCAATCCCTACAATCCAAAATCCTTAATCCTTTCTACTTTGTCACTAATAAAATCAGCCATAATGACCTTAATGTACCATATGTTTCCGATTTAGCTTAATCCAGATACCTATAAACTTCTGAACCATCCGAACCCCCTTGTTTCCAACCTTGCTTATTTTTCTATTCGCAATAACCCTCCGAGGCGTCTGAAAAGAAGATGGCTTTGTGACGTTCTAATATAGAAATATAATTGGACTGCTACAAATGAGTAGTTTCTCTTTATGTTGTACATGCCATGTTACTTGTTCATATTTACTTGTTGTATTTATCATTCAATACATTTGTAAATTTCTATAATAATAAAAAATAAAAATAAAAAAATTTTACTTTGTGTTTTTTACTGAACCTCCCAAGCAATTTCTCTTCAATTTTCACAACAGTAAACCATCAATTCACTATTATAAACAATATTATGTTTGAAGATAATTATTAAGTTAGGTATTGTAATTATGTGATGTTAATGATCTGTGGCTAAATATATTTCAAGCTCAACAGCTCCTGTCAATTAGATGCTGCTAAGTCCTGGAATGAAGCGGAAAGCTTATCGAGTTGAAAACACATCAAAGGTCTACTACCTACCTCCTTCTTCTCAGAATGTTCCGTCTGGGACAGTTATAATTATAGAACAAATTTTTGAATCAAATAAGAAAGGTTTTAGTAAAAGGAGTCGGAATAATAATATTTTCAAAATAGCTTTGATGTTATAATTATGTCTTTAAAAATATCTGGACTTATTTCATAATCAACCTAATAGTATAAGTAAAAAGTACAAAAAAAAAAAAAAAAAAAAAAAAAAAAATACGAGTCATTAAGTAGCAAGGTTATTTTTGAGATACGTTAGTTTTGAGAAGATTAATTTAAAAACATGCTCAATCTATTGAACAAGTGTGTGTTCTCTACCAGCGTATAGAAGAAAGAAAAACCTATCCAGACTTTTAGTCATCGGTAGATATACTTACTAGTAAATAGTATTACTATCGTACTAGTAGTTTGCATTTGCATGATAACAATTTCATGTCATGATAAACTAGTACAAAAATACAAAATTCAAGTTAAAAGTACAAGTTACACTGTTTCATAAAGATGGTTAATAGTACAAATCATATGATTTCGTTAATATTTTCTTGTGCTAGTAGTACAAATCTAAGTTCAATTGTAATATCAAAAAAATCTGGTGCGCGCAACACACAACTTTCACTTACTCTTTGAACTTTGAATAAAAATTATTTTATTTAGGCTATTATAAAATGTTTTAAATTACATTTTAAACTGAGCTAAACCTAACAAATCACAAATGCTATTAAAATAACGACAGTCCTATTTATTATATCACCGGTTGATTTTGGATTGTACGATTCGTTGATTATGGATTGTTCGATCCATTGTTTATGGATTGTACGACTATAAGTCATTAAACTATCATTTTCCATTGCAAAGTTTATTAAAACGGAATTAAGAGATTTGCAGTTCTGTCATAGACAGGTCAAAAGTTGTCACACTAATTGTAAGTGGATTCTGTTGGAATATCGCAAAGAGAAAAATTATCAAATTATTCACTAATTTAATTTTCTAAAAGGTTACATGATGATTTTTCGGAATAAACGGACGATAGATATCTAAATACTTAAATTTATTATGAGACCTAGAGTTATTAAACTACAGTAAATATATTTAGGGTTATAAACGTATCTATGAAATATTTTTATATTTCACTTCTTTTTTCACACAAGTACAATGAAATAGTAATGGAATATCACAAAGGAAAGATCTATCGAATTATTCACTAATTTAGTTTTCTAAAAAGTTATATGACAATATTTTGAATTAAACTTTAATACCTTATTATTCAGAGAGAAATACTTTATTAAAAGTAATGCTGCCCTACTACATAGGATTGCTTCGTACACAGCATACTTATCAATCCACACGGACATTAATTTTATATTATATTTTTCTTTTTTTTTTCTCCCCCTTCATAACAATACTCTTACAAATTATCAACAATAAACTATATTAAACCATAGACATAGCATAATAAACAGTTTACCAAAATAAAAATAAAAAATTCTTTTCTTCTCTTTAAATTCTCAAACGCCAGGACCGCAATACAACATCGCACACATATATAACACAGCTATTCCTTGAATGTAGCCAAAGAGATAAGACGATTTTGGGCCAATTTAAAATTTAATAAATAATCACTAAACTACAGTAAATGAATTTAATATTATAAACGCATGATTTATACATCTATGAAATGATTTTATATTTTAGTTCTTCTTTCACACAAGTAAAATGAAATAGTTTTTTTAACAATGCCATTAACTTGCTTAGGTGGATTTTAAATACTTTCTACAGACGTAAAAATACATTTTGTCAGTAAATTTCATTTAATTTCCTTGAAAGCGTGTGAATTACGTTAAATATTATCAGTTTTCAAAAATTGTTACTTATTAGTTTTTCGCCGCTCTCCGGTACCTTCAACAACTTGCTACATTAGATATTATTTTTCTAAAATTCTCCGCTTCCCAACGATATATTATAAGTATACTTCTGACTTGTATTTCCACAGATTTATTTTCGAACTGTATAAGCATTTATATTATTTTTCTCCTTTATTCAATTATCAGAATCTTTCAAAAGTTATATTTAGCATTTTTTCGCTAAATATTTTACAGAGCTGCTAATTATTTCACAATGGTATATCATTTGCAAATAATTATACATCTAAAGTAACATTCCCTTCCTAGTTACAAAGAAAAATAAATAAAAGGTGATTCCAATTAATGGACTAAACTGTTCTTTATAATCATTAGTAATATGCTAAAAAAATTATCATTACCTAATTAACATATTCAAAATTCAAAAACCGAAACAAAGGATATAACCTTTGCAGCAGAACGTATAAAACAAAAACTAGAGACCATGTCTTATCTCCTAGTTGTCCGATTTTAACGATTTTTTTTTTTTAGGCTAATCCATAAACTTTTAGAAAAAACATATACAACATTCCCAAAAAAGTGTATACTTTTTTAGTTATTCGGAATTTAATTTTACCATCCCTCATAACTTTTTTCCAGCTTCTTTTCACTGAAGTATGTTATATAGATAAATTTGAAGGGTGTCGAGAAAATGAGTTTAGCGAAGTTTCAATGAAATTGAACATTCGGTACATTCGTTTAGGCGCTACAGCCTATAGCTACGCAGGTTTTTCTGCATTTTTTTTTCTCCTTTATTAACTTATCAAATTCTTTCAAAAGTTATATTTAGCATTTTTTTGTAACTCTGAATAATGCGAAATATTGTCTACTGTTGATTTATTAGTTTTTCTATTATATAAAAAGCTTACAAGCTTTATGCTATAGCTACGTTAAAAGTGCACTTCAAAAATTTTATAATACTCAACATTGCCATAAAATAATTTCTATTAAAGTAGAGAGTTAAGTGATAGTTGTGTGTTGCACGCAGTAGATTTTTTTTATTGAAATGGAAAAAAAAAAGTTGACTAAAGGAAAATATCGAATAATCTTTCCGTATTTTAGTTTTGAGGAAGATAAAGTACATCATGTCCCTTAACAAATAGTCTATTGAGCATCTAAAAATTTTAATTGTAAAGAGGATGCCAACGTACAATAATAGCTTGGCAATATTATCAAATTCATTTTAAGCTTTTGTTCAGAATGAAACAAAAAACCTAATTGAGAAAACAAAATGGGAGGTGTCATCATACTGTCAGTCAGAAATTTAATTAGAAACTTGGAAACCAATTAATTCAACAAACAGTATAAGAGAAGAAAATCATCAGACTGGTTAATTAAATTTATTTCTCTTTGGAAAATTGACTTTTATCCGGCAATTCCTTCTACCAATGGTCTCCAACTCTACTTCTATATCATTGGAGTAACGTTACATTTGTGAAAACAATCTTCGAAATAGAGATAAAACATTCGAATTCTATTGTAAAATATTTGTATTTTTTAACTTATTTATTTACTAGAATTGTTTTTGGTTAGAATAATATGCAAATTATTTTACATAAACATTTTTACATTAAAATTAAGATGTTTGTCTATTTTCCTTAGGAAATAATTGGCATTTTTACGATATAGAAAGCCTGGAAGTCAAGTTTTCTGTTTTTATCCGTTCTCAAATCCCTAAAACACAATTCTGCCATTTTTAGATATGCCAGTTATATAGAAGATATACCTGTAAATAGAAATATATATCTTATATACATTTATTTAAAATATTGGGGAAAATTACAAGACTGATACTACAGATTAAGATCTAAGAAGGACTATTGAGCGGAAAA
This sequence comes from Nezara viridula, assembly GCA_928085145.1. Taxonomy (NCBI): domain Eukaryota; kingdom Metazoa; phylum Arthropoda; class Insecta; order Hemiptera; family Pentatomidae; genus Nezara; species Nezara viridula. Next base: position 156,422,969 of record OV725079.1, on the reverse strand, counting down.
TCACAGCTAACTCCGTTTAAGAAGAAGAAATTATTTGTGATTTATTTTGTGTGTGTGTGTGTGTGTGTGTGTGTGTGTGTGTTTATTTCAGCTACATTTCGGTTTTCCTAGCGGCTCCTATTAGACCAAATTAGCTAAAATTCGGTATATTAAATTGGTTCCTAGGCGGGATACTATTAAACTTGAAAGAATTTTAGTCAAATGTTCTGCATTATTATTTAAAGTATTGTGCATCTTCTCAGCTCCTCCTGATAAAGTAGGAAAGTTGAAATTTTGAAACTATATAAAGTTGGTGTTAGGGAGCCCCCTGTGTGAGTAAGCTCTATGTGGTTACATTGGTAATCGTACGACACGTAAATCGTACGATACGATGGAAAAGAGGCTCTGCACTGTCTGTTCGGAAAACATACACTTACTATGGCAACTTCACGTCACGAATTTCTAATTCATTCATTATTTCATGTTTAACCTCGTCCAATATACATACTAATGATATTGGATAAAATAGCATATGAATAAAATAGGCAAAATTTGTAACAATAATTGTAGATAAAAAAAAATTAATGGAATAAAGAGGATGGATAATATACATAATCAAGAATATAACCGGACAAATCTAATGGAAACATTAAAAGGAAAAAGTAGTAATTAAAACGTACGGGGGTACGAATTAACAAAAGGATGGAAGGGAGAAAAAAAAGAGATATGAATAAATAATGGAAATTAAAGAGGTGTGAAGAAAATTCAGAACAATAAAGACTTACTTGTTGTAGGACTGGAATTCAGTGTGAAACTGTCAAGTCATTAGAATAAACATTGGAGTAATTAGCTGATATTGTTGATGGGTGGAGGGAGTAACGGAAATCGTCAAAAGAAAAAAAACAATATTAAGATACATTAATGAATAAAAAAACATTGCAATATCTATAAGCTAATTAATTATAAACATGTGGATTTTCCAAAATTGTTATTTGCTAATATCCACAAATTAATAACATGAAAAGGTTCATTGTAATATTAGATGTGAAATAATTTATATCAGAGATACTTGGAAGAAATAATATATTTTTTTTTTAACAGAAATTCCAAAAATGGCTAATTAGGCCGAAACGTAAAACAAAAAACATTTTTTTCTGAATTAAAAGTAAAAAGGATTTTTATATGTAAAATTTGTTGGTTGGACTATTTGTGGGATTTCGAAACTGCATAATGCTCATGCACTTTTACCGGTTAAATTCGTTTGTTGACCGCTCTCACCTTATCTTTCCTCACGCCGTTCCATAACTATTGCACACATTTTTCCGAATTCTCGTATGCCTCACCTCACCTGTGCTTCATTTAATAGTTCGTAGCTTGCGATCAGTTGGCGACAGAAGTGTCTCGTTTAGAAGATCTCTCCACCACGCCTCTACACCTCACCTCTCCATCCGATATAATCCAATCCTGCGGATTGTTTCTCACCCCGTGACACATTCTGTTCGCAGCATCTCTCGTTCCTTTCTCTCCTATCTCCTCTACCTCCTACATGAGATCTTTAAAAATTTCATAAAATTTTGGTGGGCGGTATGTTATCGCCGAATACGCTCATATCTTTTGCTACGTGCCGTTTCGGTTTTGAATCTTTTTATCGGGATGCCACTGGATAGTTATTGAGGATAATTATCCATAATTATTTAATAAGAATTAATTAATTAAATTATGTTATTTAACATATCGGTCCATGATCAATTGATTGGATCTTTTTTCACAAAGGCTTGTTACTTAGGACCATCTTGTAATAATTGTAATTTAAAACGTATAAATCCTTCGTTTATACCCGTTATAATGCATAACTTGAGTAATTATGACTCGCATTTCATAGTGAAGGAATTGGGAAATAATTATATCATAAGGACTTGGTTATTTGGACTCAGGAGACCTCAAAACATTTATTTCTGTTGAAAACACTGATTCAAAAATTTTCACGATCATAATACATACCATTACTATATATTTCATTTATAGGTAAGTGATAGTAAAATCACAGACGGTACAAAATAGTGTTTAAAACAATTAATTACCATACGCTTTTCACAGGCGTCTACTGTGTTATATGTATAGCTTTTTTTACACTAACCATTTCTTTTTACACACTATGTATCTTAACTATTTGTTTGAATATTTAATGTACAAGTTTTGACTAAGTAACAATGTATTCGATTTTATACGTTTTTTGTGCCTCAATGAAGACTACAAAGGCAGTGGCTTAGAGATCTCCTGCTTACAATGTAAATAAGTTTCATGTAAAAATAAGACAGAACAAACGAAAACACATTTGCTTGGTGCGTTACAACACAGTTATAAATTTAAAGTAAAATAAAATAGATAAACATTTTTAATTATATAAATATTGATAAACTTATGACTTATGACGAAGTTGCAATATCGTTGAATTTAGGACAGTTGACCGCGACAGGGGGGACAGACTAGCCAAGAGCCGGCTGTAAGAGTTTACCCAGTTCGGTTCAATATAGTCTCCTCTGTTTACACTAACTTCCTAAGTAATTAGGGCTTATATTAGGCCGGCCTTTATTAGAATCCAGACCGTATTAAAATTTTGTCATCCAACCAAATTGTTTTAAACTAAATATCTTATACACATTTTTTTTTATTATTTATTTATTGATAAATATTACAATCTGTCTCAATAAAGGACATTTTTAATAGAGTTCTGAGAGCACATTCACACCATATTTACAAATTAAAAAAAAAATAAAATAAATAAATAAGGTAATCTACAAATTAAAAAAAAAGTAAATAAATAAGTAAATAAATAATTCATAATTGGTAATTGGTTGACTGTCGTGGATAATGAAGAGAAGAATAGTTGGGGTGCTCAGTCAAAAAAGGAAGGCAAAAAATAAATTATAATATTTATTTTTTACATATGCCGACGTTTCGACCTGAAGTTCAGGCCTTCATCAAGGCTAAGAAAATAACCAGATAACAAGGTATGAGAAACATAAGTAATGATGGTAAAAAAGATAATAAAAAATGAGAAAATAAAATAAAAAATATCGTGTACATCTTGATAGACTTTACAATATCTCAATTTTCTATCTAACTACTCCATTCTCAATGTTTTAATTTTACTATTTATTTTATTTTCATTTCTTATATAACTTTATATTTCTTTTTTATGTTTTTACATTTTATTCTAAGATTCCCAATGTAACACTTTTGTCACCCCTTTTTGATTATGCCTACTTCATCATTTCACACTATGTAACAGGTTTTATTATTTATCTCTTAGTTCTTAGTCATTATTCTAACAATTTCATTTTACTTTATATCTATCTATTTTGTTTTTCTAATAATTTTTATTTTTTTTATTTTCTCATTTTTTATTATCTTTTTTACCATGATTACTTATGTTTCTCATACCTTGATATCTGGTTATTTTCTTAGCCCTGATGAAGGCCTGAGAACTTCAGGTCGAAACGTTGGCATATGTAAAAAATAAATATTATAATTTATTTTTTGCCTTCCTTTTTTGACTGAGCACCCCAACTATTCTTCTCTTCATAAATAAATAATTGTACACATTAAGTAAATTACTTATAAAATAAGCTGATAAATGCTATTATTAATGAGAACTTCTAAATGTGAATTTTAACAGACCTGCAACAATACCAAGTTGAAATTTATTTATTTTTTTTAAATACCTAACTACTTAATATTTTAAATAAAAATATTAATGTCACATGACACCATAATGTTAAATAAAATAATAAATACAAATAAAACATTATTATACAATTATTATCTGTTGTAAGATGAAATCTGTTCCATTTAGAAATACACCACTTTCCCTTTGTATTACAATATAATGTAAGAAAATAATTTTTAAGTTTTGCATGTTAAAAAAAAAAAACATTTATATAAATTATAGTGGCATAGAGATGGTTGACTGTGATTATAATATGAGAAGGAGTTTGTCGAGGCGTGCAATCAAATAGATATTAATTTAACCGCACTCCCTTGCCAACTCATTCTCATATATAAATTATAGTTAATGATGAATTATCATCGATTGGCGATAGATAGAAAAATAATATTCGCTATGTAAAGCGAATATTTCACTTTTCACTTCCTGTGGAGTTTAGAAACAAATATCGGGTAATTTTCAGCTGTTTAAGATGGAATATAATCATGTATTTCGCTTTAAAAAGAAGATATATAGCGTAAAGCAAAAAAAGTTGGACATTTCAATGATTTTTGGAGCACTGGAGAACCCTCAAGACACTGAAGGGCGGAAGCTTGGATTTCTTATATTCCGTACATACCAATATAAAACAATATAAATAAAAAGTTGAATTACTCGAAGTTTTGAAAGGTATACACCTTTTTTTGTGCTAATTTGACTGATTTTTTTTTTCTTTTTTATTTCATTTATGCGATTGAGTTCTACCAATGGGTAGTTTCTCTTCATGTTGTACATGTCATGTTACCAATGTCACATTTACTTGTTGTATTTTCCATGTAATACAGTTGTAAATTTCATTAAAATAAAAAAAAAAAATTATGCGATAACAGAACCAGGCCTACCTAGTCTAGTACAACGTCTATCAAGAGAATTCGACCGTTAGGTTCAACACCGCGTTCTCCTGTCAACAAAACCCTCGTGAATAACGTCAAACACCACCAGTAACCCCGATTAACTCCGTAAAACATAAAAACCAGCCAGGTACATCATCGAAAGAATCAATTGAAGAACCTCAGCATCAACCAGGTACATCTTCAAAAGAGATAATCCAAGAATCTCCATTTTTCAACCCCAACACTTATCAGGTGCTTCAGAATGATAGAGAAGTGATTGAGTAAGCTCCAATACCAAGAGGCCTCCGATCTCCACCGATGTTAATGTTATTTCACTGAAAAATATTTCAGTTACTATGCTCTCAACTGAACAAAATAACAGATTCTTGAAGCTATTCATGTATAAGCCGAACAAAAGACACGAATATATCACCAGATACAGCTGAAACCTATAGAAAAATAGTGAAATATCTAACAGAAACCAAAGCGGATTTTCATACGTATCAATTACGGCAATTGATTACAAATCTTCTGAAAGACAGTTAAGAACAGCCAAGAGCTCTATCCTTATTTTTCGTAGAATTGGAGAGAACTCAAGGGATCGATAAAATATACGAAATGAGAAGAATGTACTATACAAGTGTTATAGTAGAGAAGTCATAACCTAAGAGGAAAATCGTACAGTGCCATAATTACCAGGCATATTTGGTGTGTCCAATACTTACTGCCATCATTTGCCGCGGTGTGTGAAATGTGGAGAGCAGCACAAATCCGGTGAGTGCCCAAAACCGAAACGAGATCCTGCAGTTTGTGCTTTGTGCCTAAAGTCAAGATATCAGAAATCCCGGACCCAAGAAGAGGCAGAAAGATCAATAAGAGAACATACCGGATCAAGAAGAGGACCTAAAAAAATAATTGACCCAACGGTGTCTTTTGCACATTTATTAGGAAATAAAAACGTTATTAATTGTGAGATCTTGAAACAACAACAATATACACCTCAAAATTCTCAATCCCATCCTTGACATCCTGCTACTCAAATTTGGCTAATCCTCAATAATTATATCAACACCGAATTCTCCACATTCCTTCTCCACCAAATACTATAGATCTCACCAGTTTATTTACATCATTCCCCTCCGAATTTAAATCCTTGTTACTCCATTGATAACCTTCTCACCAAACTTGAATCACATTTTATTACTCCCTCCAAAAATCCTTAAATTACTTTAAATAAACATATATCAATTCTCCTTTGGAATGCGAATGGTGTTAGAAATCAAACAGACAAACTCTCTGCTTTATTAAATGACAAGAACATATACGTGGCACAGCTCTTCAAAATACCACAATACTTGACATATCGTACTGACTACACTGACGGAAGAGCACATGCCAGTACTGCTGTAATTGTACACTAATCCCTCTCCCATCACCTACTACCATTACCTAAACAAGATTTCCTAAAATCCACGACTATCGTAATGAAAACCTCCCCCTTTCTGGTCACTCTTGCATCAGCATACTGCCCTCCTAACCAATCCATATCCAATGCCCAATTTATTTTTCTCCTCGACTATTTAGGACATCATTTCATCTTGGGTGAAGACTGCCAAAAACCAACAATGGAGTTCCTGAACCACGAATTCTCATGGCAGAATCCAGCTGTCTGTACTCTATTTCCAACGTTTTCACCTCCTTTCCCACAACTCTCCTACCTACTAGCCCACATATCCAAACCGTAATCCTGATATTCTTGATTTCTTTATCCACAGCGGCTAAAGTCCCCTCAATTGTTACATTACACATCTAAATGAGCTCTCCTCTGACCATAGTCCACTAATTCTTAATGTTTCACTTGAACCCGTTCCCAAACCTTCTCCACCGTCATTTATCAGGGCCCCAGTTAACTGGGACCTTTTACGCCAAATCCTCTCCGATAAAATTGATCTCAATATATCACCAAAAACTCCCGATGACCTAGATAGTGCCATCAATCCACTTACGTTGTTGTGGTAACAATCCAGCAATCCGCTTGGCTGCCTCTTTCCGAAACTACTCCTCAAGAATTCCTAAAAAGCCCATTCTAACCCAAAACCTCCTAATTCACATCAAACGCCGTACCAAATTATTGTGGCAACGTACTCGGCATCCTACCCACCGCAGTTCCTATAATTATTACTGTAAAAAATTGAAACTGGAATTAGTCACCTTCAGATCATAGTCCTGTAACTTCTATCTATCTTCCCTCTCTGCTCGTGAAAATTCCCTTTGGAAAACCACGAGAAAAATCCTGAACCCTCACTAATTTTCTCATCATCTCCAACGAGATGACGCCTCCTGATCAGCATCAGACGAAGTTCAAGCCGAGGAGTTCGCCATTCACCAATCCAATAAATTTATCTCACATCTGGAATCCCATCCTACCCACATCGTAACAGTTGAGGAATTCTTAGATCGCCTATCCCACTCTCCCTGCCTCCTAAAGAGATTCATTCTTCCGATGTGAAATTCTAATTACAAAAACTAATCCCTCGTAAATCTCTTGGATATGACCTCCTTACACCTCACAACGTCCATCCATAGCAGTCATATTCCTTAACTATATCTACAATTGCATCATACGCACCATCCACATTCCTCTTATATGGAAACACTCCAGGCAAACCTCCCAATAGCTTAGCCTACTCCCAATCCTTTCAAAAGTTTTGAAAAAATCCTTTTGAAACGAATCCTACCCATTATAGAATCCCAAAATATTTCTACCCACCATTTTGGTTTTCACTATTAACATTCTACTGTCCAGCAAGGACTTCAAGTTGTTGATCATACTTCCTCAGCCCTAGAAAACAAGGAATATTGTTCGGGAGCATTTTTGGACATTGCACAGGCATTTAAACGGGTATGACACGCCGGATTGCTCTTCAAGCTAAAATCCATTAACTTTTTTTTTCCTGTTCTTCTCTACTTTGCCCCTTAAGGGCGGGGAATTTTAAATCTCCTCTGGCACCGGGACGCGAACTCTTTTTTTCTAAATTCTATTTTTTTTAAACTCATATTCATCTGGTTGCTGGGCAACTCGCTGTGCTGTGCATACCCGTTAGTCCATTCGGCCACCCCGCTCCCTAAAAAATCTATTTATCTCAGTCCTTGTACCTAGTCCTCCATTCCTACCTCTCTACCCGCTTCTTTCGAGTTAGCTGTGGAACATAATTTTCCTATATCTATCTCGCTAAAACAGTCCGGTATCTTGGCTTTCATTTAGACCGAAGACTAACTTGGAACCCATGTACTAGACTCAAAAGAAAAGAACTGAACCGGACATATGACATATTAAGTTTTAGTTTTTATCATTATTTGGAAAAAAAAAATATATTTATTTTAGTAATACTGTAAAAGGACTCTGAGGATTTCGGATTTGAATATTTTTAAGTAATTTTAGGTGTGTAAACACATAATTCTATTGCGCAAATAGCGAATGGACTTTGACCCCTTTAATCCTTAAAATATAAATAACCTCTTAGGTCTTCATAATCCCTATCTAAATATAAACAATGGACTTTGGAACTTTAATACCTTATTTCTTATTGTTCTCCTTCACACTTAAACATGGACATTGCCCATTTGAATCCTCATACCATATACAATCTCTTAGGATTTTTTAATCCGTATCTAATTATAAACAATGGACTTAGAGATTTAATCCCTTATTTCTTATTGTTCTCCTCCACGCGTAAACATGGATTTATTTTTTCCTCATTCTGTATTCCACAGCTATCTGGAACATCTTTGGAAAGCCGTGGGTGAATTTCATTAAATATTTTTATTCATTTTGATTTTCTTAAGTGAAGTTCTTATCTTGTCCTTTTAATAAGTTATTTGTTTTCAATTATTTAAAACGTTACATTTGTTTTAATGCATTTTAAAAATTTTCGTTTTTTTTTATTTTTATTTTTTTGGATATGTTAAAATTATTATTTGGAATCAAAAATTATTATTTTTTTTTTTTTTTTGAACGGCTTAAGCAGGTGAATCTTTCTTTAACATTATTACAAACAACATTTACGACCGCCTAATAAGCACAGCAGTTATGCTTACTTCCGCCGCTGTTTCGAATAATTCCTGTCTATGCTTCTTTCCTGTAAAGTCAATATTTTTCTATCATCAGTAAAATATTTAAATACAATCTACAGTTAATGAATGATGTTCTATTTTCAATTTGTATAACCTAAAGCTCAAATATCTTTCTACTGTGTATGTAAAGTGCCGTTCATTTGTAAAGTGTATATTTAATCGTCAAAATCTAATTCTTATGAAACTTATTGTTTCCGGAAATAATCAGTTATCGGTTATCGTTCAGGAAATAAAAATAACAACCTACCACACATTTTTCACAAATAAGATTTTTAAAAAGATGAAGAGGGGAATTTCAAATTAAAAAGTTTATTCAGATAAAATGCCGTTAGTCCTTATAAAGTTCCTTGATAAGCAGTTCTTCCTTCTGAAGTCTTTGGAAGATAAATGCAGTTTGCAAAACCTTATTGAGGCAGGGTAGTGAATAGGTAGAAAAAAGATCTAGATGAATACTGAGAAACTTGAGATAAAGTGGTTTGAATTTCTTCAGCAGAATAATGATCTTTCAAATAAAACCAGATTTATCTATGGACTTCTTTTAATGACTTTAACTCAGAAACGAACGATAAAAAAATATATTTATAACAATCTTTTACCCACACTTATAATGTTATACAGTTTATAAACGTATATATTTATTGTGCGTAACAAAGGCTATTTAGTGATTGTAAGTTCGTTTATCACTTTTACATTTCAATTTCCTCATACAACTTTTCGCTTTTTACCCGACTAAGAGAAGCGAAACGAGGGTTATGCGTTAGGGTCGTCCAATAAATCTTATGCAACTTTTTTTGAGCGACCCGCAGGTTCGTTTTTTAAATTTGATGGCTCAAATTATTCTGTGAGTTCGTATACGGGTGGAAGAAACTCTTGGTTCAACCAACGTTTCATTGGGAAGAAGAGATGAACCTGCATCCGCAAGACCGACAGAGAGAGTTGAAGAGGACGCTGGGTAAAAAAAAGAAAGAGCAGGCTGTGTGCACAGCTGAAAAAAAAGAAAGAAATGGGTCTGAACGCAGCAGTGAGTTGTAACGCATGCGTTGCTACTCACTACTACGTAACATCCGTATTGTCTTATCGGCAGTGTAGGGTTAAAATAAAATAAAGTCAGGATGTTTGGGATTGATCTATGGTGAAATCTGAGGAGGTAACTTGACCCAAAAGGATACATTTTTGGAAGATATGTTATTTTTGATATAGTCGATTGAGGATAGGAGATCTGAAACTGAGTATTGGATGTTTGAGACTGAGAATAAGAGGACTGAGATCGAGGATGAAAAGACTGAAGTGAGGAGGCTTGAGACGCCTGATGTTGAGGTAGGTCGTTTACAGTGAGTGCTGCATACGTGGTCATTTTGCTCGTGGAGTTCACAGGCTGTTGATTTACATTGATGGTCGTGGTTGCCTAAGTATGATCATTCTCGATGATGAACCCGATGTTTGTTCATCGGAAATTGTTTCTTTTTGTAATTTGAAGGCTGTATTTAAAACTTTTTGACGTTGTATGTTTTTATAATCTACACAATCTTTATAATTTGCAGGATGCTTATCGCTACATATAGCATATATTGCCGGAATTTCACGAGGCTTTTTGCAAACTTTGGAAGCGTGCGGGCCTGCACATTTTGGTGCACTGGATAATTTGGGCTCTTCAGGTTCCTCGAATCTTATAAAAGAGTATACCAGTCGGCTGACATTAAATATTTCAATATTATTAGGTACAAGATCAAGGTCGACAAAAAAGAGTGGTAAAGGATATTTTTCCCTTGGATGAAGCACGTTCGAGATGTGTCTCACATTGTGCCCAAGTTCTTCAAGGTTTGTCTTGATGGCGGAGGTGGGGATAGAGGAGTGAAGTCCTCTCAAGACAACTCTACAGGTTCTTTCTTCTTTCTTTCTTCTTCAGCGGGAGTTCGGCTCTAGCCGGTGACAAAGACACATCGGCTCCACGGCGGTTTCCTTTTTAATAGGGTTTTATTCGCCCGATCGAGCTAAAAATTGATATGTGACCGAAACCGTATGCTGGAGACCTGCTTCTTGAATTTGGAGAAAATCAAGCAAATAACTTCGCCAGGACCAGAAGGTAAAGGAATCAGTGTACCTATGGGACCGAGGTTCTTATCGCTCTGCAGCAGTGGACTTGTAGGCCCCCTCCACTTCTCAGCAGCCGCCTCCATCCAGCAAGGTCAGTCATCTTATCAATACCGATACCTGTCACCGAAAGAGTCCAACCTATTTTGTGATTTAGTCAATCAATCTCATCATTTGTTTTATTTTATTTTTTTATTTTCTCTCTCCTCTCTTATTTAAGAAAATATATATATATATATATATATATATATATATATATATATATATATATATATATATATATATATATATATATATGTATATATGCATATTTGCTGTAATACGTTTGAAAACGGATTTTGCTTTCGAATAAAAATTGGCTGATCACGGGATAGCTTAATTATTAAAATTAATGAATTATTATTTAGCTTTACCTATTGATCTATTTATTCAATTTTATTTATTATTTATTCAGTGGACGTGGGTATCACATTCCTCAATCTAATACCCTTCCTACCTTTAAATCCCGCCTGTTCAATCATTTATTATCCATCTAATCCCCATGAAATTGTAAATAGATACTAATGTAAATATGTATATAAATTATTAGTTCCTTCTTCATTATCTTTACTTCATCTTTTTTTTTCAATCATTTTTATTATTACCTGGTTAAAATTAGAAAGTAACTTATAATTTTTCATTTTTGTACTATGACTGTTTAATAACATTGTAGTTTTATTTATGTATCTCTGTGGCTCCTTAGCCCATATTTATGTCTCTGTATTATTCTAAAGGGACTCTTTCCAGAATAAATAAAAAATTATTATTATTATATAACCTAATTATGTGATAAATATCTCATGGCAACCACTTAGTCCGTGGTCAGCCTCTTTTTATCAAGTTATTAATATCCGCCTAAAACTTCGTGATTGGCTTCATTTCATCGTAACCTACGATTTTTTAATCTATGAATATTTTTAGAAATGGCACGTTTTCTCATTATATCGATTAATTTATTTTCTAATGCAATTCTTTATTGAGAAATATTGCAATCAGTCAATTCCAAGCACAATAGTAATAGTGATAGAAGAATAGCTCATTCACACCATGTATAATAAATAAAAATAACTGTAAAATAATAATGTATATATGTGTATAAACTAAAATGTAAAATGTATATAAACTAAAAGAAACACAAAAGACATATTTAAGAATTAATTAAAAGAAACATTTTTATTTTTTTATTTTTTGAAAATTAATACATTCTGACACATTAGAGGGCATTAATATTAGGGCTAAATTAAACATTCACACAATATATACATACAAATGATAACTAAAATAATAGAAGAAATAATAAAAGAAAAAGATTTGTAGGAAGTAAAATAAGAAAATTGACATACATATGCAAAAACAAAAAAAAAAACAAAAAAATGAAGAGAGAAACTAAATTAAATGAAAATAGATAAAATACATTCACACCTATAGGCTACAATATTTACATTCAGCCAGGGGATTCTGAGTCATGCTTTGTCCCGCAAGTGTTGAAGCCAAGGCAGGACTCCAGGAGATCCCAGTGTTCTCTCCCAGCCGCGTCACTGGTATTGCAAGCCAGTGGAGGGCACTAGTGCAACAGGCGCTCAGGACTTCTCCATTTGAGTGGAGAATCTGGCTATTGCCAGTACTGCAATATATACATATTTACAAAAGGTTGCGGGACCACTGCCGTTTTAACCTCCGGGGAGGATTGTAGCTATGGCTGGAGCTAGATAGGGATTGTGCTACAGGATTTGGATGATGAGTGAGGTTCTAATGAAATTTAGAAAATTTATCTGGGATTAAGTCAATAACAATGGGATCTGAAGTTCATTATGGAGGGTTTTATTGGTTACATAGAAGGGAGCATCGACTATTGTTCGGAGGACTTTCGACTGAAAGGATTGAATGCGTTTAATATTAAAAGGCTTTGTTGCCCTCACAGCTCTTGTCCGTAGGTCCAGATAGGTTTCGGGATTATTTTGTAGATTAGTAGTTTGTTGTCGACTAAGAGTTGAGATTTTCTATTCATTAGTCTATATAGCAGTCCGTATCGTCTGTTAAATTGTTGTCTTTTAAGTCTGGTATGTGAGTTCCACGTTAGTCTTTTATATAGAAGAAAGCCAAGATACCGGACTATGTCTGAGAGAGGGAGTAACATGGATTTGAAACAGACTGGTGGACAGGATTTAAACAAAAGAACCAAAAACTTAACTAAATTAATTTAATTAATTAAAAAACTTAAATAACCATTTACTTTCCTCTTAATTTTTAAGATAATTTGATCGCAAAACCGACATAAAAATGTGGCCTTCAAAACTATTGCGCCTTTTGGCCTATTATAACCTCGTTATTTAGACCTGTTGGGGGTGGAGGTCACGACTAACGGTCAAATATATTTTATAAATTTTGTGGTCATATTGCCTTACGATTCAAGTGAAACAAATGGGTGTTCGTGAGTTTTTGGTACGTGATTAAATAGATAAGATTTGCTGATTTCCATTTTGATAATGGCCTCATTCGGAGAATTTTCGTAAATAAAAAAGTTGTAGGGTACGATGAGATGAAGCTATTCACGATGTCTTAGGCGGGTGTTAATAATTTCATAAAAAGCTATCTGTACAACGGACAAATAGCGCTTATGAGGCTTTCGCCAAGAATTACGATTAATATCGAAAAATAATATTTTGGGATTTGGGCTTTAGTGTGGTTCCTTCGGACAATTCTGGTTTATTTTCATAACGGGTCTTGATTTCCTCGTCGAAATTAAAAAAAAAAAACAATTCATCCCTTCTCGATTCTTCGACATCACAAACTTTTGAGATTTGAAATATCTCAATTTCTTTTAATGACTTTTATTCTAGGTTTGAAATTGCGATTCGTTACTTCTCTACTGAATTCTTGTTCATTTGATTCATCTCAATCTCAATCGTTCCAGAGAGCCGGAAAAGGATATATACTATTGACAGGGTCAAACGTTTTGGCTCGCGGACTACCTTGTGACCTTCACTAAGTCCCGCTTGTGATGACAAAGAGAAATGGTTCTATAAATGACATTTCAGTTGTGAAGCGAACTTTCTATGAGAGTCAATGCATGTAATAAATTTTGTAGCAATCTTGTGTTTGAGTTGTTAATATATTACATTTTAAAGGATTCTATTCAAGAAACTTTCGTGGACAGTAGTTTGGAGAACCCAGGAGTAGATTGTGGTAGTATTACATATATATCAAATTGTTTTATTAGCTGAATCAGTCATGATTTTGACTTTTTTAAACTTTGTATTTATGAAAATGCTTTGTGTAAAGAAGTGGAAAATTACTCTACTCTACTTCTATAGGATTTAATAAATAAAACTAGTTTATTAAATTTGATTCCATATACATTCGAATTCAGTAGATATGAAAAGCCAAAATGTATCGGGGAAATATTGTTGCCCAAATGTGAGACCGAGACGAGTCTAGGTCTTGCACACTGAGTCTTGGTCATGATCTTGGTTTTGCCCAAGAATTTCGCAACAGTCTTGCAGTTACCTATTAGCTTATTACTATAGGGATATGACAGTTATTTTTTAGAAAGGAGAAGCCTAAGTTTCTGTTTTCAAAAAATTGATTTTTTTTTCAGTCTTGGTCTTGCAACCGTTAGGCGGTCTTGGTCTTGGTCCTGCAAAGTGCAAGACCAAGACCGATTTTCGGTATCGCTACGAGGAAAGCAGTTAATGGATTTAGAGAGTCATTTATAAGTATATTTAGTTTTAATGAGGAATATGGGGGCTCCAAATCGTCCTGCGGTCTATCTTGGTTTGGTGTTATTAAGCCCATTTGTTTCAGGAGCCTCATTTTTAGGAGTTTCGTATTTAGTAAAATTGGGGACAGATCATTAATAAATTCAAAAATTAGATTTCGATCAATTAAAGATTACCCAAAAATTGAACACAAGCTCTTTTTAAAAATTAGAGATATTCCGTAAGGAACTCTCCAAGAAACAAAACCTAAGGTTTGTGCTTTAGACCACATGATAGAAGCGAAAACATCAAAAAGGCGAGATCAATAATAAGAAATATAAATTATAAATAATATCGTATTACAGAGAGGATGAAATGATGATCATTTCCTTCACTAACAATATGAAAGTCCGATTTTTAGGTTTTGAGATTAACTGATCACATACATACACACACACATACTCAAAACCTGTATTTCCGTTGAAAGCTGAAATTCAAAAATGTTCACGATCGCAATACTTTTCCTTACTATACATCACATATATAGGTAATTAGAAATAAAATAAAGAAGTAGGCCACATGATCTCTTCATGTAGAAATTTTATTAGAGTTTTAACAATGAGTTAGGTTCTTTAGAAGTATTTTCATTTCATTACATTTTTCAGTCCACATTTATTAAATATATTATTGTGTAAATGCAGTTTTAAATTTCATTAATAAAAAATAAATAAAAATATGAAGACTAAGTCAATTATTTAAATTCATTGAATTTAAAAACTTTTGAAATATAGTTATTTTAATTTTTTAGCATAATTCCATGTCCTTTTTGGAAATATTTATTCACTGGTTTGAAAAATAAGATAGATAATATTTTAAAAATAGATCGAATTAAGTGTCATTAGAATAAAAAAAAAGTGGCTGAGGAAGCTCATAAAATTTGTTTTATTTATTTACAACAGAAAAATCTTACAGATGGTCATCGGTTTAGAATTAATTTGCAATTTAAATTTTTGTATTATACAGCTACAAAACAAGGAATACCTTAATTTTAGAAACAATGTTTTAAAGTTGGTTGGCATTCCAGCAGAGGGCATAATGCCTTTATCACCCTGATGGGTGTAAGTTGGGACGTTATAGACATCAGCCAACTTGATCACATTAGTTGAGCACTCCGATTATCAAACTCGATCCGAACAACTTGTAACATTAAACTCAACAGATAGGAGTAATATAACACTTCTACTAAATTCTAGACAGCGGTATAATATTTAATGCAGTAAACTTCTAAACAGTTTTCTCTTCATCAGAGCTTGGGTTCCAAACATGAAATATATATTTATGATAAACAACTTGTTATGGTTTATCATTTTGTTTAAAAGGATCCTTATATAATTTTTATTTTCACTTACCTGTGTGTGTATGTGTAAACAGTCTAGCTCAAAGACAAAAAGTCGTATGAAAGTGAATTGCATATTTACGGTTTGTATATATCTTGAATGTTACAAATTTCTCTTTAAAATCGGTTTACTGGAAGTGGCACTTTATATAATCGATTTTACACACTTGTACGATTTTCTCGAAAACGGCTCTTAAGATTTTGATTAAATTCTTTATATCAATGTAAAATTACGAACTGTTTAATATAATGGAAGTTTTATTCTCATTGATGTCCTCTAAGAAGGCTTAAAAGGCCAATTTTTAATATTTCATCCTCTACAGTACCTTTAATATATTTTATTTGAAAAATTTAACTATTTCAAAAATAACTGTGATATGAAAAATAGTTAAATATAAAATTAGAAAGAATTTTATAGTTGACTAAATGAGAAATGAGAGATCGTAACGAGGAATAATTGTAATATGAGAACCAAAGGAATACGAGCTAGCCCGAAAGATTAAAACAGGCTTCCATACGTAAAATATTTTCTTTACTAATATTTCCTTTGCTTTCTCTTTTTTTATTATTGTTTTATTTTCCCCAGATGTAGTCTTATGTACTACTCAATTATGTACTATTTTGTTATTCTAAAGGGACTTAGTCCCAGAATAAAGTTATTTTCTATTTAAAATGAGCTTAATATAATACGGACTCCAACAATATTATATACATTAAAATATACAGCTTTTATAAATGCTATGGTTTGTATTATTTTATATTTAAATTGTATTTATTACAGTGATATAAATTTAAAAAAAAATATTTTAATGAGAAAAAAAAAATACATTTTGCCTCAATTAAGGGCAGTGAGTATTTAGGATGAATGAAACACAAACATACCATATATACAATAAAAGAAAACAAGATTATAACGAAATAAAACTTGGTTAACAGAATAAATCAAACATGAGACATTAAATAAAAATAAATAAAAACACATACAATATTTACTGTCAGCCGAGGGAGCTCTGAGTCGGTCCTTTTCCCCCCACTCAGCCGCATCACTAGGATGGGAATTCAGTGGCGACTAAGATTGGGCAATAAAGCCACATACACTCATGACTTGAGAGGAGAAGCTGGCCATCACCAGGACTCCAATCCAAAATGCTTAGGGGATATTCACACCTAAATATTTTCATTGTTAGGAATTATTTACGTTATATGAGATAAATAAAACCTATTTATTTGTTCTGACTACCTTATAAATTAAATTTAAACATTAACATTCATATAAAATGTTGTTCAAAGTGAAGTAATGTTCGCAAACACATTGTTTAGGAGATGGATTAGATAGAATATTATTATGTTGTTTTATAGCTAACTGCATAAAAACTATTGACAACATAAGGATTAATACTATTTGGTAATATCATTGGAAGCTCAATAACATTTATCAGTTTGTAAGAGACATTCACAGAGTACTCATCATTATGCCTTCCATTTATACTAATGGTGAATATGCCAATGTGGTGTTTGTATACGGTTTTTGCAATGGTAATGCTAATGCTGCCCATCGTGAATATGCGAGGCGATTTCCGAATACAAGATTACCAAACAAGTCTATCTTTAGCTCTACGTTTTAACGTCTTAGAGAAACTGGTAAATTTGCTACAATACCACGTGCTGATGGTATTTTTGCCCCTTTACGAAATGATGAAAGGAGTGCGACCATATTACAATATTTTGATGATAATCCATCTGGCAGTGTACGAAGAGCTGGAGCAGAATGAAATATCACGCCAACTACAGTATGGAGAGCTCTCATTGCAGATGGACTTTATCCATATCATTATCAACGGGTAAAAAATTTACTACCGCAAGATTTTCGACAAAGAAGAAATTTTTCAGATTGGTACTTAAATTGAGTCGAGTATAAATCACAAATTTCCGGAAAAATTCTCTGGACAGATTAAGCTTTCTTTACAAGAAGAGGTATCTTCAATCAGAAAAATAATCATCATTAGTGAATTTGAAAAACTCTTCGCGACGTTTGGCTAGGTGGGCTCTTCGATTACAACCGTACGATTAGAAGGTAAGGGTAAACTCAATACAATGGCCAATGCGTTATCCAGAATTGCCGCATTTACAATATTATCTACTAGATCCGATTCGAGTTCTTCTACCGATTGCATTTCTTCAGGAGCCTCCGTACTATCCGACGATTGGTATAATCAGAAATTTTACTAAATTACCAAAAATGAGTCCAAAAGTTCCCAGAATTTCATCCCGGATAGTTGATAAGAGATGGACAGTTATTATACCATCGAAAGAACACTATGAAGGGAGAGATTGAGGTTTCCAGCGAAGAATGGAAGGTCATCGTTCCTCGACATCTTCGGAGATGTACAATATATGATAATCATGATCTTCCGCAGTCGGACCAACCTGGGATAGATAAAACCGTTGCAAGGGTTAGTATGCTATATCATTGGCCTGGACTATGCCGCTATATTAGCCAGTATGTGAGGCAATGGTAGTAACACACCATGTACAATTAATGTACTCTCGCTATAACAAGCAGCCATGGGAAATAGTGTCAGTCGATATTATGGGTTCCTATCCTCGAAGCTCGAAAGACAATGTGTATCTGCTTCTGTTTGTAGATTTATTGAGCAGATGGATGGAATTGTGTTCTATTAGAAAAGCCAACTCTTCAGTTATTATATCGAAACTAAAGTCGCGCATACTGTATAGGTATGGCGCATCCCAGAAATTAATTTCCGACAAGGCGAAGAAATTCCTCAGTAATCTTATAAATGAGGTAGCTAAGGAGTACGGGATCGAGTGGGAGACTACTCCTATTTACCATTCGCAGGCGAATCCCACGGAACGGACAAATCGCAACATCAAACAATTTATCATTACGTACCTAGGGGGAGGGAGGAACCAATTGGGATAAGTAACTGCTGGGAGGTCCAGTTGGCTTTAAACTCTTCCATTCAAAATTAAACAAAGTTCAGTCGGGCTTCTTCAATTTTGGTAGATAGCTAAGTCCTCTATATCAGGCTTCCCAAGAAAATATTCTCGAGGCTCGCACAAATGAACAGGTTCATTGGGCTGTTAAAATTAATAAACTGCCCGAAGTTCATCATATAGCCGAGGAAAACTCTCTAAAGGCGAGTCTAATTCAGTCTAAATCATCATTATAATTTGAGACGCCCAAAGGATCGTTCCGTCCGAATGATAAGTTCTCAAGAAAACGTTCCAGCTATCTTCGACGGCGGATAAACTAGCAGCTGAATTAAACCCTATGTATGAAGGCAGTGTTACCGCTCGCTCTGTGACAGAACCTCGTACTGAAGCCTCGTACATCCTCGTACGCTTGTCCATTCATAACTCGTACTATTATAAGCCCAGTGTTATTGTTTTTTTTTTATAGTAAAATTAGATCAGAAATTTTTATTTTTACCTCCATTCATATATTTTAAAGCCTTTTTGCATTACTTGTTTTTTAAGTTAATGGGTCAAGAACTAAAATTAGCTTAATAAAATATATAAAAAAGTTTATATATTTTTATAAACTACTGAACACGTTATATAAAAATTAAAATAGCTAAATAAACTTCTTAAAGTACTCTTCATAAGTAGATCCAAGATTTAGTTAGGGGGAAGGACTAATTTTTTTTCTTTTTTCTAAAAACAAAACAACTACTTTTATGAAAGGATGTTAGTGGTTCTGGAAGGTTAATAAAAATTAATTATTGGGGCATTGATGCTTTTAGAGATATCCATTATAATATAAAAAAATAATAGATTTTGATTGTTTCAGTATTTAGCTTACAATTATATATCGCACAAAATAAATGTGGGCCACTGAAAAAAATTTTTTTTTTCATTATTTAAGATGGGTTCATTATGAATACGAGTTAATTTTTCAATTAATTACTTTACTCGATTAAATATCGAAAATAATTTTTTTAATTACGGTTATAATTTTAAAAAAATTCAATTTATCTAGAATATATTTACAATTACGGTTTTATGAAGGAAATAATAATTACGAAGGAAATTATGGATATACTTTCTCGTATTTTATTTTATGCTCGATAAAAATGACGGTAAAAATTTCTGTTTAATTTTCTTTTACAACACATTTTAAAAAATACATATTTATAAAAAAAGTTTTATTAAGGAAATAATGGATATGGTTTCTTATATTTTATTTTATACTGAATAAAATCTAATTTTTTTTTTAATTTTATTTTCTAGAAAATTAAAAAAAAACATATATATATACAATCATGGTTTTATGAAGGAAATAATAATCATAGTCTAATTAAAGAAGATATAATTGCAATTTATTTGTCAATAAAGCAACAGAAGTTCAGTCTTTCATATCAACATAAATAATAATACAGACAAAGTAACCGTAAAACAATTCTAAACTTCATTCATAAAAATATAACCTTGCATTGCAAACGTCAGTAAAACTTATGTACGAGGTACGAGGCTAGTCTATCCTCGTACCTCGTACATTACGTCATAACCTCGTACAAATACGAGGATCCTCGTACAAACGGCAACACAGTATGAAGGTTCTTATACGGTTGAATCTGTTACAAGCGGCGGATCCTGTAAGTTGAAAGATCGGGGTGGAAAATTAGCAGATTTATGGAATCCTTCAAAACTTAAATTATTTCGTCCAAGCGATGAAGCTCTCTGTACCTTGTCTTTTCTTATGTAATTCTTATGTAAAATGTATTAATGGTAGTTGGAGAAGAGGTTAGAATTTATTTGTATTTATTTGTTGCCGCCAGCGTTATGAACATGTGTTCTCTTATAAAAAAAAAAAAATGATTGCTGTTGGTATCTTTGAGAAAAAATTGAACTACCTGGACCTAATCCTAACCCTTGTCACAATGCTTTCAATTCAACTTGAATCATGTATTTATAAAATCTTCATTGTTTATAAGAGTACGGATTGATGGTTCATTAAAAATTCTTCCTTTCCTAACTAACTTCTAACTTTCCTATACTGAGACCAGGAAATGATTGACAGATATATTTGAAGCAATCGCCATTCATTGTATTACCAAACTGTTTTATGTAGCCCAAGTTTAATATGTAGTGGCGAAAGAATACATTTTTCTTGACTGACGAACGGTTCGTGAACGAAGATTTTCCAACAGTGAGGTTCATTCTAAACCTTTCTTTCAGCCTTTCCTGTTGCAGTGTTCATTTTTTGCACGACTGTCCTACAGAAAAAGGAAACAGGTTATCTGTAAATATTTAGCGTATCTGTTCTGCTAAACCGATAAAATGTTAACCATTTTTAATAAATAATAAATAATAAATCTGCACACACTGACCACTAATGTTGATGAAACGAAATTTAATTAATTCAACTTTAACACTTGAAAATTATGCACAAGGTGCCGTTCGTTAAAATTCTGGGTACTCATAAGAATTTGTCACTTTAAACTTAAAAAAATACAAGGTTATAAGGGTTGATTCGTGAAATACGTGCATTTCTATTGAATGGTTTATCAAGAGAATCAGAGTTTTTTCAAGCAAAATATTTTATAACCTGAGTATTTCATCATTACATGCATCTAAATAGACTCCATAAACTAATGCAGATTTTAATAAGTGAAGATTTATTTAGGCACGTTTAACACATTTTATGAAGAGTGAATTAGATTGAGCCGTCAGATCTATGATATGTAACGTTTGGGTAAAGTCGGCTGGATCCGACTTATTGTTTTTCATACAGATTAAAATATCTCAAAAACTAAAATTCGGACTTGCATAATGCTAGAACAGGGAATTTTCATCATTTCATCCTCTTTGTAATCGTGTTCAAATATGTTCAAAATTGCATATTAAGGCTACACTGCGTTAGAGAGGCGAAAAGGAAAAAGTATTGTCGGAAAAGCAAATGTTAACGAATTCATGGAAGATATGGATCAAAATTTTTCAGAAACTAAAAATTGGACCTGCATACTGTAAGTCAGGAACATTTTCAGCATTTCATCCTCTTTATAATGAGCTATTATTTATAATTTATATTTCATATTTTTAATCTCGCCTTGTTGATGTTTTATCTTTTATCATGTGGTCTAGAGCACACACCTTAGTTTTTTTATGAGAAGGAGTTGATCTGGGGGTGCGGTCAAATTAATAATAAATTAAACAAGTAGAATTATTTAATTTTTGCCGACGTTTCGACCCACTTTGCAGGTCTTCATCAGGGCTACAAAAGATACAAAACATGGTGAAAATAAAATAAATGAATATAAGTAGATATAAAATAAGAATAAGTTGTCTGATACAGAAATAAAAAGATGATATCAGAGTTATAGTGGGAGAGACAATATAGTTAAAATATCAAGTATTACATGTAGAAGATACAAACAAAAATGGAAAATAAGTATGAATAAAAATAGAAAATAAAGGAGCATATCGCATGTAAGTTAAAAGTAAACAGATTGCAATAAAAGATAAAGGAATGAGTGTATAACAAACTAATAGAGATTAAATTTGATAAATGTAGGTTAACAAATAAAGAAAATGAATGTTAACGAATAAATAGATTGTAAATTGAATAAGTATGAATAAAAATAGAAAATAAAGGAGCATATAGCATGTAAGTTAAAAGTAAACAGATTGCGATAAAAAATAAGGAATGAGTGTATAACCAACTAATAAAGATTACATTTGATAAATCTAGGTTAACAAATAAAGAAAATGAATGTTAACGAATAAATAGATTGTAAATTGAATAAGTATGAATAAAAATAGAAAATAAAGGAGCATATAGCATGTAAGTTAAAAGTAAACAGATTGCGATAAAAAATAAGGAATGAGTGTATAACCAACTAATAAAGATTACATTTGATAAATCTAGGTTAACAAATAAAGAAAATGAATGTTAACGAATAAATAGATTGTAAATTGAATAAGTATTGATAGAGTAAAGCTAAAATAAGAATAAGATAACATAATAATAAGATATCATTGGATAACAAGCTAGTGGAGGTTACATTTAGTAACAGAGGTAAATAGATAACGGGACTAAAGGTTAAGAAATAAAGAAATTGAAAGATTAAAAGGATAACATTAGTGTGATATCGTTAGGATAGATTATTAAGTTTTTTAGTTAGTTAATCTTTTTTTTTTTTAGTTCTCTGTGTAATAATAAACAACTCCACTATGTATGGATCAGTTAGAAATCAATAGAGCTTCAAAAGATAACCTAACGAAGGTGCAGACTAAGACCTCACCCTCCCCCCCAATGCACTTAGCCCCGAGGCACCTTCGGGTATCTATGTCTGTGGGCTTTGGCTGACTCAACGCCCTTGGCCGCTGCCCCACGTGATGACGCCCTCTGTGTACAAACAGAAATCCCCGATGGTGGAAGGGAGGCCACTATATATCCCACTACTTCCATGCAACTCGCTCCAGTGCTATCTTTCCAAACAACATGTTGTACAAGGTGAGCCATACCTGTCTATTTCGTAGGTTCACGTGTATCTATGACACAGGGAGGGATTTTTTAATGATTTAGCTAATCTAACATTTTATTTTTATTAGTTGATCTGTTTTGTCGGCTTCAAATAGAGCACATGTCTACATTTTATAATAATACCATAAAATTGAACTTCGAATAGGTACATACACGAAATTGTAATGTTAATCAAACTGATATTCATCCAGTTTAATATCAATATGAAAAAATTAAAACAAAATCTATTCGATCATTATTTCAAAAATATGTTTGAATTTATTTAGTAAAAATATGCCAAACGATATACTAAGGCAAACATGTTGCAAATAGGAATGATAAATAATATATAAAACACACTCAATATCTGTAGAAATAATATTATTTGAACGAATGGTATGAATTTCGTTTATTTTTCCTCGGTGTTTGAAAGGTTTAGCGCAGCATCTTGATACCCTCCAAATTAAGTATAAGTGTTGAAGATTCGTGTATGATTTGTTTAGAATCAGTATTAGATCAGTGTCATTTGATGGTCTCAGATTTTTTTACACTGCAGTAGTCAATGAACAAATGATAACTAGGCCTAAACTAGGATATATAGTGATATACGAGTATAACAGTATCGATCCAAACAACACAATATGAAATCAATGAACTCCATTGATCTCTTTCTTGTATGGATCATGTACTACTATTTCGGTTTATTAATTTCAATAATGAACCATTTTAATCGTTCGAAAAAATTAAAACTTAACCCTTCCCCCAAAATTTGTGTTCTACAGGATATGTATAATTCGAAAATATAGTAAAAATATATTTATCCGTCCGCCGTCCGCACATTTTCTCCGATTTTTTCAACTGAAAACATCTTTAGGCGCGTTTTGCATTTTTTTTTTTGTGGAGAGTGAATTAGATTGAGCCATCAGACCGCAATGTGAAACGCTCGGGTAAAGTCAGCTGGAGTTGAATAATTGAAGTGTTTTTGCATATCGAAAAAAAAAATCCCAAAAACTAAAAATGAGACCTGCATATTATTAGCGAGCGAAATATTCATCATTTCATCCTCTTTGTAATAAAAATTATTCAAAATCTTCTGTTAATGCGACGCTGCACAATGGTTGAAAATAGACTTTTTTCGGAAAAAAAAAAAACTCAGGCAATACAGATCTATAAGTCACAAAAAATAGTTTTGATGATAAATAGTCAGGAAGTATTCATTTTTTAGGTGTTTATTAGTGCCTACGTTTCAACCCTTTGTTTATTAGTGCCGTTTGTGTATTAAGACTAGAATCCTGATAAAATATTATAACAGATTCCATCCACCTGCGTCTGTAATTTAAGCGTAGTTTAATCTTGTAAATTGAATTATCTTATTAATTTATTTTTGACCGAGTGACTATTTGAAATGATATATATATTTAAGGGCGTTGTACTGTAGGTGTAGACTGGCCATACTTAAACCATTATTTGAACACCTTTATTGCTCGAAAAACGTCCTGAAGATGAACCACGTGCAAAATTTGCAGTTGAAATATCAGAACCTTAAAAATTACCGCGGCCTGACTATTTATCACCTGTGATATGTAAAACAGTCGCATAACTTTCTTAAAGAAAAACGGTTTTGATACCATCATAACCAAAACTAGATTTTCTATAAACCATCTTTAGTGCAACCTCGTTAAATAAACAAAAGAAATATCATGATTTCAGGAGAAGATGGAAGGTTAAGAGTATATTCCGTGTTACCAACTACCCAATACTCATTCATTGGAATTATTTTTTACCAACTAATTATTTTTAAAATTCGAATTAATTAAATACGTACAAACTTATATACCACATGTTAAGAATAAGAGGAAGTTCCTGATTTTTAATCGTTAATAAATAAAATCTGAATAAATATTTTGTTAAATTTAATTTTTTTTATTTATATTTATATTTTTTACGCCTAATTATATCTAAAGAATAGATTCTTAATAAAATACAAAGATATACTAATTTATACATCATATAAGAAAAATAAGATGGAGTTTTGGTTTTAATGCGACTAAATACAACCTAACTACTTTTTTTTTATTTACAAGAATTATCTGATATTTTTAGGGCTTAATGGATAATTAAAAAAATAGATACATTAATTTATACAATAAATAACAATATACTTAATACTATATACTTTTTATTTTAGGATCAATAATCTTTTCATTTCAAATAGACGCTCGTTCAAAAATAAATTAATAAGTTAATTCAATTTACAAGATTAAAATACGCTTAAATTACAGACGCAGATGGAATCTGCTTTAATATTTTATTGGAATTCTAGTCTTAATAAACAAATAGACGTTAAAACCGCGGTCAGCTTCGATCAAAAGGTCTGGAACAACATTTTTTTCTCTTTTACTGTATTGGTTGTTCAAAACAATATTGTTGACCTGAAAATATGAATAATTAATTTCTTATTTCATCCAGTGAATCCTTTGGAATAAGTATTCGTGTATATAAAAATAAATCGTACCCAACATACAAAATTTAAGTGACAATAATAATAATATCGAAAAATTGTTGTTGTAAATCTACATTATTCCATGATCGGATTTGAAATGCAAATACAACGTTAATAATCAATATTTTACCGATTGAATTGGTGAAATATCTTAGGCGACTAATCTATTTATCATTGACGAAAAGAAAATTTTTTTCCAATACCTTCAAAAAATAGCTTTTTTTCTCACCTTTCAACCACTGCGCGCCTTGTTAGAGAAGCGAAAAGGGAAAAAAATGGTGTTGAAAACCAAATGATAACGAGTTTTATTGCTTATATGGATTAAAATATCCCAGAAACTATAAATCAAACCTACATACTGTATGTGAAGGAACTTTTCATCCACTTTATATGAGCTACTATTTATAATTTATATTTCATATTATTAATCTTGCCTTTTTGTTGTCTTAACTTCTATCGTGTGGTCTAAAGCACACACATTAGTTATTTTTTTACAATATTTCTTCCTGAATTACTTTGCGATAGTTTTATTTTTGTTTACATATAACATAGTAAGTAGGGCCATTAACTATGTCCGGGCTATAAATTAGGTCTATTCCAACCCTTTTCTCCTTAATAAAAAAAAGAAGAAGTTTGCTTGTCTAGTATTATTAATCTTATCAACAAGTTTTTGGACTTTTTTCGGTAAGTTACAATATTCAAAATCTGCAAACATGGTGGTATTGTTGTGCCCTAATGGATATTAAAAAATATCTGTTTTTGAAAGATCCTTAAAACGCAACAGGATTATAAATTTTGGGGACCATTTTGGGAGGGGGGACTTCAGCCCGAAAGCCCCTCCCCCCGTAGATCCGCCCGTGGTATCAAGATTCCAAGCTAGTTTGTCGAGGCGGAGTCCTAGGTATCGGATTTGTTCAACTGTAATAAGTCTGGAATTGTTAAAGGATACTGTAGGGCAGTAAGTCGTAGGTTTACGACGAAAGATGCATGACATGAAAAACCCTTGTGAATACTAGTTAAAATAATATATAAAAATATGATTATATTACGGAATTTATACATTGAAATTTCCAGAAAGCTTGATGTGATTGCATGGTTCAACTATCGATCATAATAAATGCTTAGATATCATAAATTAACAAATGACTGTTTAATTCAACATTCTTTCAATTTTTACGTAAATAAGTTAAATTCTTTCTCTTATTCTTCGAGAATATGTGATCCAAAAACATCCAAGATACAAGATGATGCTCCTTGATCTATCATTTGCAATGAAATGGCCTGTTCTGCCACGCGTTTGCCTACCACATCTAATTATGGGGAGAATTACAGAGGCCTATTTGCGTTGACATTCAACGAATAATTCCTCTAATTATGTAAGGGTTAGTGTCCCAAAAAGTAACTCAAAAATTTGTTATACAAAATTTGATTAAAGTTAATTTTGTTAACTTTCCTAATTCTATTTTATTATTATTGTACAGTGAAGAATTATAGAATAATAGTACAATGAAATAAATAGTATTAAAAAAAATAAAGGAAGGAGATGGTCCGGGGTGGCGGTCATAAATAGGCTAAATAGTGGTAAAATTATTTTATTGAAAGCCGACGTTTCGACCCGACTTTGCAGGTCTTCTTCAGGGATAGAACGGACAAGATACAAAAAGATAGAGGGTTCTGGCAGTTAAATAATATTTAGATAAAATCTATAAACAATGTGAATAAGCTTTTTGAAATTATAAACAGTAAGTACATTAAAATATGAACAAACTAAGCTAATTAATTAACAAGATCCTAAACTGAAGTAAATAACAATGCAAATGTGAATATACTTCTACAGATCTACAGGAGAGATTGAAAGAAAAGGAAAAAGGATATAATATGAAATAATAGACATAAGGAATGTGGAGATAGAAAAGAAAAAAAAAACCAGACATTAAATAAATAAGTAAATAAAATAGGAAAATATAATTAGAGACTTACAGGTTTGTTCAGCTAAGAGTTTCACTTAGAACTAGAAAACCAGGGGTAAGGGAAGGTATAGGCGAAACTGACTTGTTTAGGTAATAGGGAAAAACCTAGAAAATTACAGTATCTAAAATTTAAAGATATGGATGGATACAATAGAAAAATACTATATCTATGTAATATTAAATTATAAATATATACATATACATATAAAATAGAACTAAATGATTATAGATAAGAGTACAATGTGAATAAACCCAAAATTTGCAGAAGTAAAATACAAATGTAGAAATAACTTCATTTACATACATAGATTGCAGAACTAACTTAGAAGTATAGAGAGGGAAACAATTAATAATTATAATTATATTTGGTTGTACACATGTAAGATAATTACATTTGAATATTAGATAATATTGAGACATGGTTAATAAGTAAAATGAATACAACAAGTGGAAAAAGGATGATCGTACATTGATTTAGAGTGTAAATATAAATTTAAAATAAAATAAACGAGAGATCATACAAAGCGGAAATACTTGGAATAATGAGCAATTAAATAAATTAATAAATAAAAATTGAGAGTAGATAAAAATAAATATAATAATGTATGTAATATATAAGCTATTTTTCACCTATAAGATTTAAAATGTGTCTATATGTTAAAGAAATACAGTTTTTATCTACTTTATGTTTAACAGGATTCTGTTCCATGTGAATTTGGATAGATTCGAAAATAAGTCCTTTTTCATGGTTAGGAACCGTGGCAAGGATAGAGGTTTTTTCAAAATCAAATGAGTGGTTGAGGGTTAAGGCATGTTCTCTCCTGTAGATCTGTAGAAGTATATTCACATTTGCATTTATTATATATTACACTACTACAATTTTTAACATCTATTTACTTCAGTTTAGGATCTTGTTAATTAATTAGCTTAGTTTGTTCATATTTTAATGTACTTACTGTTCATAATTTCAATAAGCTTATTCACATCGTTTATCAATTTTGTCTAAATATTATGTAACTGCCACAGCTCTCTATCTTTTTGTATCTTGTCCGTTCTAGCCCTGAAGAAGACCTGCAAAGTCGGGTCGAAACGTCGGCTTTCAATAAAATAGTTTTACCACTATTTAGTCTATTTATGACCGACACCCCTCACCATCTCCTTTCTTTACGAATCTCCATTCCTTTACGAATTCTCCATAGTCATTCTCTCTAGTATCCCCAAAGACCTTAGAAATATTCATGCCAAAACTTCTTTTAAGTATTATAAATTAATATTGTTCAGGAATATTTGTGATCTTATATTTAATTAATAATGTAGAATCATCCATTTTTCTTCGTATTAATTTTTATAAAGAATCACAGTGGAATAATTTAATTTTATTGACTTTGTACATATTTAAATCGAGATTATAAATAAATATGTTGAAGATTATCTACTTTTATTTATTTACTGTAACCATTTATGTATTTTTTCTACGTGGTGTATCAATTCCACTGAGATCCATTGAAGATTTCACTTCAAATATAACTTGTGAAAAGTAAAAATAAAATGTTTTTTTCGAATGATTTTACTAACTTGCTGGTAAAATTATTGAATACATTATAGATGTACAATTCCCGGGAGTTCTATTGACATTGTGTGCACAATCTTCTCATACCCAATGTTTGTTGTGAGTAGTGTTCTTCATTATCACGTATCATTATTATAATTACACATCTGGTATTCAGAACTACCAAACAATTAGGTATAATCTGAATAACTAATACATATATAAATATATATATATATATATATATATATATATATAATGGCCAAGGAGGAACTAACCTCAACAATGGCTGGCAAGAGTTCAATTCGCAGGAGAGGATGCATTCCTTGACCTCGACGCCTGGCCAACGCTAATCATCTTTTTCTTCTTCCTCTTCATTGTTCTCCCCCTCCCCTAACAACAAACAGAAGGGAACCGATTAGTTAATAAGTTGTATAAATATAATTAAATACCACGCTGATGAGACCAGCTAAAACATAAAAGTATAACAATGGCATTCAATGGCGTGATCGACAATTTTTAAAATATTAAAACATTTATGTGATTTCCGAGACAAACATGTTACTCCTTATCATTAAACAAGCTTTTATAAGAAACATTATATTTCTACAATATCCATCTCCCTCCCCTCTCTCCTCTCCCTCGATTAAACAAAGATGTTTCTCTATGAAGAGAAATGGGTAAAAAATCAAAGACATTGGATAAATCATGATCATGGCAAACTAATAAACTAGACAGAAAAGACGACGGCAAAAGCTACGGAGTTGTAACATTTGTTCGCGAGTAATAACATTTATTTGCGTTGTAATATTTATTCGTGAATAACTTAATATCAACAAAATACGTTTATATAATACTAGTAGACCCGAGCGAAAAATTCGCACAGCATATTGTTATCAAATGCCAAATTAATAATAAAATAAAATAATGCAAGGTATCAAAAGATAAAGAAATAAAATGTTACTTTATAGATAAATATAATCGACAAATAAAACAAACATTAATTTAAATCTTCATTTTTGTTTGGAACCAACATGTTTACAAATTTCAATAAGCTGTATCTTTGCTAATAATTGTCCGATTTCGATGATTTTTTTTCCCTTTTGTAGAGAATTTAGTAATCTTTTATATAAAAATGTTTTCTTTATTCGAAAATAAAGTTTGTTTTCTTTCATAACTTTTTTGCCTGAATCGGAGTCTGAAGCGTCTTCAAAAATAATATTATAAAAGAAATAAAATATCAGTGGAAAATGATCTTTAATTAATTGACTTGTAGTTTTTAAACTTTTTATTTACAAACGTTTTTAAAATTTAAAGATAGGGAAGATTTATTTCGAATTTATAAATATTTTTTCAAACATTAACATTGTCTATAATGTATCGCCAATAGCACATCCTCTACATTATCAACAATCATCAAAATGACCTGATTAATTAGATAATGGCTGTGATCCAACCGTCCGTGATACAAATTTAGTATTAATTTAAAAAAAATAAAATCTGTACTAAACTTAAAGGTGAAGATAAACACCAATATTTTCATAGAATTATTATTCGACCATCGTTTTGCCAACATTCTGGGCGCCAAGGCTAGTCTGGACAATGAGAGTCAGAATTTAAAAAAAAACAAGCAACAACGGAAAAGGCAAAGCGTGATTTGAATAAGTTGAAAAAATAGAGAATGAAATGAAATGAAAAAATAATTTTATTCTGGGACTACTGTCCCCTAAGAATAATAACAGAGTTACAAATTTATCTATAGTTATAATTAGTTTATCTATTTATCTTAGTCTGACATAATAAAAATACCAACTAATTTATTGTTAATTGTTATTTTAATTGTGCAATGGATTGAGATTAAACATTGTATAGATGCAAGTAATTTTACATCTTAGGGGAAGTTTGAATGTGGAGTAGGTGTTGGAACACCTAACAGGAGTTGTTTGAAGGAATTTGTGGATGAGGATTGACGCATGGGGGTAGGAAGTGAGTTCCATAAGGAAGCAGCACGAATGACGAAGGATTTGCTGAAGGAGGAAGTTTTATGGGAGGGAATATATAAGTCTATAGGTTGAGACCTAGTATTGAGAGAGTGAATAGAGGAGCGCAGAGTATGGAGTTCCAGGATGTAGGGAGGGTTTTTGGTTCTGAAAACTTGGAAAAGGTAAACGCCAAGAAGGAATTGTCGTTGGGAAGTAGGATAAAGCCACTTCAACTCGGTGTACCACAGTGAAACATGTGAACGCCTGGGGATCCCGAAAATGTATCTTATAAAACAATTCATGAGTCTTTTTAGTCTCATTTCCAGCCTGGTAGATAGCTCTCCACACACCAGCCGTAGTCGAATTGGGGAAATACAAGGGAGGTTACAAGGAGCTGTCTGGTTTTTAGAGGAATACAATCACGGAATCTTAGGAGTTGTTTAAGGGCAGTTATGGATTTTCGGGTAATCTGGGAGATATGATTATTCCAGGAGAGGTTCTGGTGAAAGGTTACTCCTAGGTTTTTGACTGTAGGGAAAAAATGGATGGGATGGTTATTGAGGTTATGTAGAGAAAAGTAAGGAAAGGAGCTGATGAGATGTCTGGACCCGATGATAATAGCCTTGGTTTTATCTGCATTCAGCTTCTGAGAGTGAAATTCGATCAGAGAATGAAAATTCGATGGAAAAAAAATTCAAGTTGTTTGTAAAACATTTTAACTATATCAAAATGTTTATTGTTGTTAAGAGAATCTCTAAGCCAATGTTGCATATATTATGAAATGAAAGCAGCAATTCATTAATTTAAATTTAATATTTCTGTATGTGATCATAAATATCAATTTATTAACAATTGCCCACCATCAGAGAAAATATGCCGTTTCTTTTTTAAATTGTTTTATTTTATATAAATTAAAATAGTATTGTGAAAATTTAAAAAGTTTTCTTTAGTCGCTTGTGAAAACTTATTTAATCTATGCTTACAGGAGCATGTAAATAACATTGAAAATCTTTTATTTCTAAAATTTACAACTTTATAATTCAGCTTCGTAATGATTTTAAAATAAGTACTTAAACAAACTAAGATATCTATCATCCATTCGTGTTTATAATTATAATTGCTAATTTGTTAATTAATGCTTGAACTGAATGGTAAAGAGAATTGATTTTCACTTTTATTTCTTATCATACAGACCAGAACTTTCTTCGAATGAGATTCTGCTACAACTACAGACCATTTCTCTCACGAAAAGAAAAGAAATCACATGCATGAAATTAAACTCGATTTTTACAACCTTCACAGCAGAAGTAATCCTTAAAGTTTAATAGGAAAAACTATACAAAATCTGTTTTTGAGTCAATCTTGTCTTTTGAATACTTTAAATACTTTCTGGTTAAGCAGCGCTAAGTCATTAATCCTCTAGTAGTAACAGAAAAGGGTTTGCTAATTAAGGCTCGAAACCTCGTGTGAATTTATTTTAAGAAAGGCGCAATTAGAAAATATTTTTAAAAAAATTAACAGTGCTCTCGATCAATCTCCGCTGGCTTTGGTACCAGTGACGCGGTTGAGATAGTAGCGCAGGGTTCTCCTGGAGTTCCCTCGCCTGATTGTATATAGGTATGCATGTGTTTTTTTTTTTTGTTTTTTTGCTTAGTTTTAATTTTCTTATTTTTTAGGTTATTTTATTTAATTATCTATTGTATATACTTTTGATTATTATTTTGCTTCTATTTATTTTATAATTTTTTGTACATATAGTGTGAATGTCATCCTACCTCACTATAACCAATGTCCAAGAGATAGATTGTTGTAATAATAAAAAAAAATAAAAATAAAAAAAAATAAAAAAATATTAATAGGGGTCATTCTTTTTTGATACGTAAAACAAGAGTTCGTATTTAAAAATTAAGACACAAATAAAGTTGTACAACTGGCTAAGTGCGTCGATTGTTACAAAATTAGTTTGTGAAGAGGAAAGGAAGTCCCAACTTAGAGTCTTTTAGCTACAAAGCACATTAATGTCAAGAAAAAATATTCTATTTCTGATGACAATAGCTGCATGTATTGAAACAAAAAATCATGTAGGAAGATAAAATCATGGGTAAAAGATTTTCTGCTTATACTTGACCAATTTTCTTCAGCAAAGTTTTGAACTTAATATAAAATAAAAATCATCTGAAACATTGTTAATCAGAAACTTCTTGAACTGGTCACATCGAGACGTGTTGAATGTTGATAGCTGATATATTTGTCGGCGTAGATACTCTATTTATTAATTATCCAATTGTCCAAGAAAAACATCTCGTCTAAAACATTCCACTTACGTATATATGTATTATATAGTAAGTGTATTACTTTCACTTTCGTATATATGTAATATATAGTAAGTGTAAGTATTGCGATACTGAAAATTTTTGAATCTGAGTTTTCAACGGAAATACAAGTTTTGAGGTATCCTGAGTCCAAATAACCAGGTCCCGAAAAATGGTCAGTGTGTCTGTGTGAATTTGAACACTCTAGCTCGAAAACGAAAATTTGTACGAAACTGATATTACCTATTTAAGATAGGTATATGCTTTAGATGTCCTAGTAACTTTTCACTTAAAATCGGCTACCAGGAAGTGCCACTTTATATCACCGCTGAAATTCATTTTTACCATTTTCTGAAAAACAGCTGGAACTATTTTGATTAAACTGAGTGTATCGTTGTATGATTAAGTGGTCTTTAATACTATACAGGTCTTATCAGCTTTGATGTCCCATTACAGGGCTTAAATGCCAAATGTTCATATACGTATGCCAAATCTTCCTCTAAAGTACCTTTAATATGGTTCATTTCAAATAATTAACTATCTCTCATTATTGGAAAATACAAAAAAAAAATGCTAAATATAACTTTTAAAAGAATTTGATAATTGAATAAAGGAGAAAAAAATGCTTATTCAGGTCGGAAATGAATCTACGGAAATACTAGTCAGAAGATATACGTATAATGTATCGTTGGAAAGTGGAAAATTTTAGAAAAAACAATATCTAATATAGAAAGTTGTAAATGGCATAAAAATTATAAATAATAATTTCGAAAAATAATAATATTTAACGTCAAACACATGTTTTCAAAGAAATTAAAGGATTTACTACTAAATGTAAACTTTAAAAAATATTTTTAAGTTTGTAAAAAAGTATTTAAAATCCAGCTAATCATGGCAATGTCATTGTTAAAAAAACTATTCCATTGTACTTGAATAAAAGAAGGAGTAAAATATAAAATCATTTCATGGATGTATAATGTACATGTTTATAATATTAAATGCATTTACTGTAGTTTAGTGATTATAGATCTGATATTATATTTAAATAATTAGGTATAAACTAATTGATTACTCCGAACAATTTTCATGTAACTTTTTAGAAAATTAAATTAGTGAATAATTTGATGAATTTTCCCTTTGTGAAATCCCAACATTATTATGTCTTAAGATATTCCAACAGAATCCACTTACAATCAGTGTGACAAATTTTGACCTATCTAAGACAGACAATGCAAATCTCTTAATTCCGCTTTAGTAAAACTTGCAATGGAAAATAACAGTTTAATATTATATTTTAAAAAGTATTTAAAATCCATCTAATCAAGGCAATAGCATTGTTAAAAACACTATTTCATAGTACTTATTTAAAAGAAGAAGTGAAATATAAAAATATTAATATAAAAAATCGAATATGGTTCACTTTAGGAAATAAACGACTTATATAAAGTAGCTAAAATTATCATCCATTAGTGAGTAAGTAGTCTCACAATTCAATTCGATTTCCAGGTACTTGTTAACACTCGGCAAACAAACCTTTTCAGAAACGGTGAATGAAACGGCATAATCAAGGTCCTCATTTGGACAGGTTAACTTCTAAAAATAAGAATAAGAAGTTATGTTTCAACCTTGTTTTCGTATTTAATACTCAAAATCCCTTCCTTAACACATTTTTTTTCCTAGACATGAAGGGAAATAACCAGACGTCTAAATAGAATAATTTAATACATATTCATAATATAATGTATTTGAAAAATGTTTTCAAGACATCGTTTCTACCTTTCTTAACAACTTAACCGACGATTTTGCCAGTTATACAGACTATTTAACAGAAACTCTAATCTCTCAATTGAAAACAAACGATCAATATACAAGACCATACTGAAACCCATCTATACTTATGGAAAAGTGGGGGACAACTAAATTTTTGATCATCAAACGCATCCGATTCTTCCAGCAAAAATAAAAATATCACTAAGGAGTAGACAATGTGACATATACGAAAGACACTGTATTTTACTTTATATTTTATTTATTATGTCTTTGTTCAGTTACTTTATTAACAGGCTTTGGGAGAGAATTTTCCGATGTCTACCCAGTTATAGCCGATGCTCTCCAAGGCAGTGTCTTGGGTCCCATGCTTTAAATCATCTTTACAGCTGACATCCCTGCTCATTCTGAAGCCTTCCTTGCAACATTTGCTTGACTTGTTTGCTTACTTGAATTGTTTGACACCACAATCTTATCATCCAACTCAGATCCCGAAATAGCATCCTTAAAGCTACAAAGGCACCTCTACCTGATTGAAAATTGGTGCAATAAATGGCATATTCAAGTAAATAAATCAAAATGCAAGCACCTATACGCTCCGAAGCAATTCCTGCCCACCAGTACACTTTAATTCCATCCAGCTTCCTTACTCAGACATAGCTATACAGACTACTGAATAGAAAATCTCAACTTTCAATTGACAACAAATTACTGATCAGCAAGATAATACTGAAACCTATGAACTTTACTGAGGCTGACAGCAAAATTAACATCAAACGCATCCAATCCTGCCAGTCTAAAATACTCCCTATAATAGCCAATGCTCCTTATTATGTTACGAGCAAAACACTACATCATGACCTTAATATCCCATTCGTTCTATACTTTATCCCTAAAAAAATGTCTAAACTCCATCAAAACCTTACATACCATCCAAATCCACTTACACAATCTTTATTCAGCTCTACTGAAACTGTAACAATAAAATTCTATAAAAAAAAATGCATTATGTCTAATTTATTAAATAATAAAACATTTCTGAATGCACGTTTAAGAGTTAGTTAAATGTTTTTAATATCAACCTTTTTTGATACTCCATGTTTCCGACGATTCTCCAGTTCGTTTTAAACCAGGGGGCTTGAAATGAAATTTAAACTTTTATTTTTAATCAGTTTTGGTATGAATGGAATCATTATTTTCTTATCTTTCTGTTAATTTTTTTTTTCAAAACTAGAACTTTTTTAATTTCAAATTTATAAGTAATGGTTTAACAGAACTTTTATTTTAAAAAAATCAAAACAATTATACAACTATCCGAAAACTCAATTTAATAAGAAATAATATTATTCTTAGCTACTAACACAAACGACAGATGAAAATTATACTAATGAGAAGTAATTTATTTAAAATAAAGTATAACTTCAGTCTAAGCCCTATTACTGTTAATTTCTCATTTAACATAAATATTTTTAGAACTTAAATATATAAAAGCTAAACATTTACCATAAACTGAGAACATTTTATTACAATCAAGTTTCTTAGAATTGTTATTTTAAAATCATTTTTTCTGAAACTTTTCATAGCAACTGTATAATGAAAATAGTTCTATAAGTTCTATAAAAGTTTCAATCTCTGCTTTAAACGTAATGGAATAATGGACATCCACAATGATTATAGGGAAAAAATCCTAAGCTTCCAATTAGTTTCGCTACATAAGAAATAACAGCTAAGGACGAGAAGGAAAAATTGAAGCAGGGGCAAACTGTTCTCGTAATCCTTTACTGTCCATTACTTGATTGTTATCTTATACTTTTCTTAATTTACTTTTTTTATCAAGTTAAAAACAGCAATACAGTGCTCAAAATAGAAATAAAGGAAAGACTGAAACAACGGTTTCTTCATTTTTCCCTGCTGGGTCTTTATAAACCATTCTTTATTATAGCTACCGATTGTGATTCTGTTGATGATTCTATTATTCTTAATATAAATCATTTTTTTAAAAGTACAACAACTGTATTCTAGCTAATAAATTGTATAATATAGTCGATGTATTGCAAAAAGTCACTAAGAAAATAAGATTTTGTATAAAATCTGAAGCCGAAAAATAAAAAAAAAGAAGTCACTAAGTGCATTTTGATATATATATATATATATATTTTCGATCTGATCTGTCCATACAAAAACCTTTGTAAGAAAATTACACTAAGCGCACAATTCGCTGATATCACATATTCCTTTAGTTATTCATCAAAGTTATTTATTATTTGAGATCATGAAATGTTATAAATGACATTTTGCAATAGACCAACGATTTAACATTATTTTTATAACCATATATTAAATATTCTAATATATTTATACAGCCATGGCCAAAAGTACTAGGCTCTTACATATATTATTAAATCAAAGTAAAGGAGGTTAAAAATAGCATCTACTTTCATCATATTTCTATATTTAAACGTAAACAACATTTAGTTAAATTATTTCACATTAAAATCAGATAAAAATTAAAATAGCTAAATATAAAATATGAAACAATTTGATAATTAAGTAAAAGAGAAATAAGAGACCGTAATAATTACAATGTATTGACCAAAGGAATACGAGCACGCCCGAAATATTATAACAGGCTTCCATTCGTAACATCAGTTTAATATAATACGGACTCAGACAATATATACATATATATGGTTTTCTTAAATTTTTTATTCTTAAATTGTTAGTATTATTAATATTTAATCGAATAGATTATAGTGACATAAGAATTAAAATTTGTATATGCCGGTACTGATGGGAGACCTAGTCCGGCAAGTGGTCTACTTGGTCCTTTTTGCCAAAAAGAATTGTATATACAGAGTGTTTTAGGGTTAAGTGGCCAAATTCTAAAAATGATTAGTGTGGGCGGGGTGGCCGAATGGGCTAACGCGTGTGTACAGCACCACCGTTGCCCGGCAACCTGATATAAGATAAAGTGATAAAAAAATAGTCACGAGTTCGAATCCCGGCGCCGGAGGAGTCTTTTAAATCCACGCCCACACCCTCTGGCCCGGGAAAAAACCCCGTATAGCCTTAAAGGCGAGGAAGGGGAGGACGCCAAAAAAAAAAAAAAAAATGAATAAGGACCTCACAACAAAATTAAAAATTCTTTTGAAGTTATGTCCGCAAACGCTTTTTTTATGAGATATTCACACTTAAAGATTTTCGTTGTTATAGATTCTTTACATTATATGAAAGCAATAAAACCTATTTAATTGTTCTAAATACTTTATTAATTAAATTTAAACATTAACATTCATATTAAATGTTGTTCAAAGTGAAGGTATGTCCTCAAACGCTTTGTTTATGAGATGGATTAGGTAGAATGCTAATATGGCATTTTATCCCCAACTGTATAAAAACTATTGGCATAAGGATTAATACTCTTTGGAATTATCATTGAGAACTTTCAATAACATTTATCAGTTTGTAAGAGGAAAATATATAATAAACAGAAGCAAAATAATAATCAAAAAGTGCTATTTACTGCTCTATAAAAAAGTAATCATGAAATTACAACTGAGTAGCTAGAACAACCATTAAACTATAGATAGTGTACAACTTCTCCATCGGTTGGTAGTAGATTGTATGCGCTGTTTTGTTGTTCCGTCTGCTTCAGATACCACAATACATTTGTCATCAGGAAGGTGATAAATTTCAGCCGGCATTGTACTCTTATCGGCTATCGTTACAAACTTGACTTGAATTTTCTCGCTAATGGAAAACATCTTCACTTCGCTTATATGCCCACTATCATTTGTATGAGAGCTATTATTTGAGGATTACAAAAGATGAATTATATGTGACATTTGGACAAAAATATTAATAATATTACATGACATTTGTGCTTAAATATTACATAAACAAGTACCTCTTACAACCCAGAGATATATAAGGAATTGTTTATTATGGTCGGCATGGTTTTCGTTATTACTTCCCGAATAAATTTAAAACTAGCCATACCCTGAAGGTATAGCCATACCAATCAGGTTATATAAAAATGTGCTTTGCCCGGATTTTTTATTTTTATTTATTTATTTTTTTTTTGTCCTTCCCTTCCTCGCCGTTAAGGCTATACGGGATTTTCCCGGGCCAGGAGGTGTGGGCGGGGATTTAAAAGGCTTTGCCCGGATTTATAGGTTATTATATCTTCTTCTTATTCGGCGTTACGACCCACTAGTTGAGTCATAGCCTGCTCCAGCTTAGACCGCCAGTCCTCCCTGTTCCATGCTGCCGCCTTCCAGTCATCATACCGAGCAGAGATCTCGCGTTCGTAGCCACGCAGTCTTCCCAGCGAAGCCTGGGGGGTCCAACCCGCCGGATACCATACGTTTGTCCAGCTAAGATCTTGTAAGGAACTTCCTTTGGATCCATCCTTATGACGTGACCAGCCCAGCGAAGTCTTGATTCCATTACGAATGTTGGATACGTCTATTTCTTTATACCTCGCTCTTAAATCATCATTCGTTCTTCTTCTCCATGAGCCTCCCTCATATTTACCACCATATATATGGCGAAGCACTTTTCTTTTGGGAGAGGATCCGTCTTTGGATTTCTTCTTCAATGCAGTTATTACGGTTGATCTGGGATCCTAGGTATATAAATTATTACACTCTTTCAAATCTATGGCAACCTATCGAGACATGTCTCTCACCATCTTCGTGGGTAGGTAGGGTGCACATATATTTCGTTTTTTCAATATTCACCATTAGGCCCAGTCTTGCTGAAGACTCTAATGCTTTGAAAGCTTCTCTTATGGCGTGTATAGTTCCCGCAAGATCCAAGTCATCCGCAAATCCTAAAATCTGGGCTGTCTTGTTGAGAAGTGTACCTATTACATGGATACCAGAGTACCTAATAGCTTTCTTAATGGAAAAGTTAAACACTAAACAGGTCAGGCCACCACCCTGCCTCACACCTATCCTCGTTGTGAATCCTCTTGATAGCATTCCGCCCACTCTAACAAAGCATACGTTGTCCTCCATCGTCATCTTTACTAGACGAATCAGTTTGGTAGGGATGCTCATATCCACCATTGCCTTATATGCTTCTAATCTGCTCACGGAATAGTAGGCTTGTTGGAAATCTATGAACAGGTGGTGAGTATGTATCTGGTATTCCCTTGTATTCTCCAACAGGATTCGTAGGGTATACATTTGATTTGTCGTAGATCTTCCTTTTCGGAATCCAGATTGATACTTTCCGAGCTCTTGTTCGGCAAATGTAAGCAGTCTATTGAAGAGTATGATGGATAGAATTTTGTATGTGGTGGGAAAGAGAGAGATGCCTCTGTAGTTATTACATCCCGATGCATCCCCTTTCTTATGAATGGGGCAAATCACCATTTTGTTCCATTGAGCAGGTAGTCTTTTTTCTCTCCACATATAAATCAATAACTCTTGGAGGAATTTTATTATTTCACCCCCACTACGTTTAAAGAGCTCAGCTGGGATATTATCGATTCCTGGAGCCTTGTTATTCTTTAATTTCGCCTACATACAAATTCAATTAAAATAGATCCAACAAACGTAACAAATAACAAGTTGAACCAAGCATACTCAGAATTTTATTTTTTAATTGACTAATATTGAAAGTTACATTATGACCTTTACATGCCTTATGTCCTTGTCGTTATTCCATCTCGATTCTGAAACTTTCACCTGAACCTAATCCACCATCCTAACCCCTTAGCACAATCCTTATCCAGCTCCAGTCACCACTACAATCCTCTTCGATGGTTGAAACGGCAATGGCCTCGAGACCTTTTGTAAAAACAGTCACTGGAGTTCTGGCAATGGCCAGCCTCTCCAATCAAGTCAATAGTGCCCTCTCTCAGTTTCCACTGAACTCCAAAGGCGGTGACGCGGCTGCGAGAGTAGCGCTGGGATCTCTTAGAGTCTCGCTTTGTCCTTCACACGTGGAGGAAAGGGCTGGACTCGGGGCTCCCTTGGCTGGTAGTAAATATTGTAATTAAGTATGAATGTTTTTCTATTTATTTCTTTGACTTATAATTTCTATTAATTTTGCTACGAATTTCTGTATTTTATTTAATTTGAACTCTAAGTTACATTTTCTTGGTTTATTATAGTTTTTGCCTTTGTTACATAGATGTATATTTTTTTTTATTATTTTTTTTTTTATTGTATTGTATATATGGTATGAATGTGCCTCACTCAGCCTTAGTACTCAGTGCCCTTAAGAGTGGCAAAATGTATTATTTCTCAATAAACAGATAAAAAAAAAAATTGTCTCCATTGAAACCAGGCAATTATTAGTATTGTTTGGTACTATATATAGTCGTAAAAGAAAATGAAAAGTGATGCAAATATATAAGCTTAATAGATTCAATAGGCGAGAAAAACATAGTAGTTAATTGTTTTAAATAAAGTTACAGACCCGTTTTTACTTTGACTTTCTTATTTATGAAAATACTTCTAAAGTATATTCTAAGGTTGCTAAGTGAAAGCTTTCTGATGCGCGTACCAAAAAGATTTTTATTTTAATCTTCATATCTCATCAATTTAATGTTAAAATAGAAGGATATTGACAGTTCTGTAAATGAATGCTGGCTTTACATGTTTATCTCGTTTCAATGTTTTTACTTAAAGCACACTAGTTAAATGTAAATTAAACTAGTAATACATTTATACACCCAAACTAAAACACATTAAATGAACTATTTAATGGAAATAGACTCTTTTGTTATTCATATGACTGTGTTTTCATTTGCACAAACGTAGCTCGGAATAAAAAAGGATTCCAAAAAAAAAAAAAATCAGGGCTAAAGGAAGCCGAAATCGAGAACAATAAAATGGCAACAATGGGTTGGGTGAAAGAGGAAGGGCGTCAAAACGGCATTGGGAGGGACAGATATGAACGAGATTGTTCCGTCCCGCTGCCCCTCCTCGCCCCCCCCCCATATATACCCCATCCAAAATATATCCCATCTATTCACAAAGCCATCGATAAGTGCCAATGTTATAGTATTCTTCTTTTATCAGTTCTCTTTCGAGAAAAAAAAACAAATCCAGGATTGCGCAAACTGCAGAAACAATTGAGCTTGCATTACGAGAAAAATTCAAAGCATTAGTGTGTTAATTTTTTCTAAATGGCCCCGATAACAGTAGAGGCCAATACAAATGAAAAAAAATATTGAAGAGCATATAAATGTATTTTATAAAAATTGGGATTGCCTTAGATATTATATTGAAAACAATTTTTGTTTTTACTTTCACTTACCTATATATGTAATATATTGAAAGTATTGCGATCATGAAAATTTCTGAATCTAAGTTTTCAACGGAAATACACGTTTTGGAGTATCCTGAGTCCCGTTAAATGGTCTGTGTGTCTGTATGTTCGTGTGTGTGTATGTTAACAGTCTAGCTCAAAAACGAAAAGTATTACGAAACTGATATACGGGATTTAAGATAGACATATGCCTTAGATGTGACAAGAACTTTTTCTTTAAAATCGGCTAACCGGAAGTTCCACTTTATATCAACGCTGAAACACATTTTTACAATTTTCTCAAAAACGGCTCAAACGATTTCGGTTAAATTCGGTGCATCATTGTATAATTAAGTGGTCTTTAGTATCAATCAGGTCTTATCCCCATTGATGTCACATTAGAGTAGTAGAGCTACTATTAAGAGAATACTGTCTTTAGGGTTGACACCTAGTTCTTCGCCAGACAAAGTCTCGTCAAACACCTCCAGTGACCACTGTTAGCTCCGGAGGGAGAAAATGAAACCCATCCAGGTACATCATCGAAAGAAAAAATTGAAGAACCTCAGCATCAGCAACTGAAGAATCTCTATTTTTAGTCCCAACGCCTATCAGGAGCTTCAGAATGAAAGAGAAGTAATGGAGTCCACTCTGATACCGACACCTCCGACCGATATTCGTTAAAAACATAAAAGTTTTCAGTTACTATGCTCTCAACAGAACAAAATAACAGGCTCTGGAATCTACGGATGTCTAAGCAGAATAAAGGATACTAAAATAACTCCAAATACAGCTGAAACTTATAGAAATATTGTGAAATATCCAACAGAAACCAACGCGGATTTTCATAAGTATCAATTACGGCAAGAGCGAGATTTAAGAGTAGTTATAAGAAATCTACATCATTCAACACCAACCGAACAATACAAGGAAACTGAATAATTTAGGTTTAATAGTGTGTCAGATTACAGATGTTCTGAAAGAGAGTAAAGAACAGCCATGAGTAAAAGTTCCTCTTATCTTATTTTTCGTAGATTTGGATCCAATTCAAAGCATCGAAAAAATATAGGAAACTAGAAGAATGTATTATAGAAGTGTGATAGTAGACAAGCCATATTCTAAGAGTGAAATCGTCCATTGCCATAATTTCCAGGCATATGGCCACACCAAGACTTACTGCCATCATTTGCCGCGATGTGTGAAATGTGGAGAGCAGCACAAATCCGGTGAGTACAAAAAATCGAAACGAGATCCTGCAGTTTGTGCTTTGTGTCTTGAAGGACATTCAGCGAACTACAAAGTCTGTCAGATGTATAAGAATACCAAGTCAAAATATCTGAAATACCAGACCCAAGAAGAAGTAGAGATATCAAGAAGAGAACCTACCGGATAAAGAAAAGGAACTTCAAAAATAATAGACCCAACGGTGTCTTTCGCACATTTGTTAGGAGGTAAGAACGAAATCAAATTATCCACCTCCCCCCCCTCAGCATCTACTACTCAAACTTGACCTAATCCTCAAAAAATCTATCAACACTAAATTTCTCTCATCCCTCCTCCATCAAATACTACAGATCTCACCAGTTTACTTACATCTTTCCTCTCTGAATTCAGATCTCTTGTTAATCCTTTGATATCCCTTCTCCCCAATCTTGTATAACATTTTATCCCTCCCCAAAAAAATCCTTAACTGACTTCCAATAAACATATATCCATTCTCCTATAGAATGCGAATTGTGTTAGAAACAATACAGACGAACTATAACAAAAATCCTAAATCCTCACCAAATTTCCCATTCTCTCCGAATGGCTACTAATGCTTGATGGCTACTGAGATCAGAAGCTATTGGAAAATGTCGTATTCTAATCTTCGATTGATAAAAATCGGTTGATCTTCGATTGACCAATACGAATCGTTAGTCGATTCGAGGAGCTTTTCATTCGAGGAGGGTCATCGAAATGTGAAAGCTCTACGGCAGTCGCTACGAGAAAATGCATTTGAGGAATGGGCCAACTGCAGGTGGCAGGGTATTGGTGTTCGCCATTTTAAAGAGACCCCGAAAGCGAATAGATACATCTACGAAAAGCAAGTACTTTCTGGGTCTGAATGGTCGAATGCCCTAAAACTAAACATTAATTATGCACCCCTGCGTGGAGTCCCAGGAGTCAGCGGACAGGTCAGAGAAGTTGGGTCCCTCTGCCGTA
The DNA here is from genome assembly GCA_928085145.1 of Nezara viridula. Lineage (NCBI taxonomy): Eukaryota > Metazoa > Arthropoda > Insecta > Hemiptera > Pentatomidae > Nezara > Nezara viridula. Next base: position 156,377,996 of record OV725079.1, on the reverse strand, counting down.
AATGCGGCAGAGAGTCTGAAACACCAGCCCATGTGCTGGGAAAATGCCCCAACAACTCCCTCCTCATAACACGTCGTCACCACCGGGTCAAGTTCGAGTTGATGAGGCTCCTTAGGGAAAAAAAAATTCACCTGCTTTGACGAGGTATATTGCATCGATAGTGAAGGCTCTACGAGATACGCTGATATCGTCGCATTTACCAAGACAGGAAGGACAGCGCTGATCTTGGATCCAACTGTCCGCTTTGAGAGCAATGACCTCGATCAGGCGGGTGAAGTGGAAAGGGAAAAGAAGAACACGTACGATAAATGTATCCCTTTCCTAAAAGAGAAATTCCGTGAGACCTTCGGAGAGAGAGAGTTCACCGTGAGAGGCCTCTGGTTTGGGTCTCGCGGAACTATCCCAAAAAGAACAAGGAGCTTCCTCGAGGAACTAGGTGTCGACATTAAGGACGTAGCGAGGTTGGCTGAAAATATAGTCCTCGACTCCCTGGGAATCATTCACCACCACGTGCATGGCTAGCCCGAGAGTTTTAATTTATGTATTTGTTTATTTATTTATTTAGTGAATAATTGAAAACAATAGAGATAAAGAGAGAGAAGTGAGAGAAAGGGAAACTTAATGTTAAATAAAAAAAAAAAAAAAAAAGCATGAACAATGAGAAGAAGGAAAAAGGAAAAAAAAAAAATTATAAAAATAAATAAAATAATAAAAATGTATATATATTTCTATTTTACTAATATTAACTAATACTTCTGTATATTTATATATAAGTTCATATATTGTCTTAAGGATAGAAGAGTATGCTGTGTATATAGCAACCCAATATAATTGGGCAGCAATCCTTTATATTTTATATTTTATGAAAATAAAGTGTTTCTCTCTTTCTCTCTTGATAACTTAACTTCAGGTTAAATACTAGGCGAGCCTCATTTGCATTCTACCATTCCCACATTAGAGGTATTGATTAGTTACTAAAGTAAACTGAAGAAATTATATTAACAGATGGGTTACGAAAAAAAATCCAATACATAATACTTGTGTAACTTGATATTATTCTTAGAAAACATTATAAAGTTATAAGAAGACCTTAGTCATTTGACCTTATGACCAACAATGAGACCGTGGAAATGATAGCTTTGTGCTAATGGTACATCCGACCTGATGGCTGAGTCAGTGTAATTGCATGTTGCCTAAAGCAATTACTCATTGTAGCAGACTACTCAAGAGTCGGAGAGTACCCAACCATTAGGTGGCTGTAGCCTCGGAGTAATAGAGCTTTCATCTAGGCAGCGACCAAGACTGACAGTACAAGAGCCATTCCTTTCAATACGGCTTATAGGTCTGCCGTAAACAGAACTATAGTAATATATCTCTGATAGTTTCAAATCTATCTAAGATTATAGTGAATTTATTTCACTTTCTCACAATACCTCTTAGGTAAATTGGTTAACATCCACAAATCGTATACTATATATAATACTGTATATAGAATCCCTTTTTCGGCACTCAGAAGTGAAGATTTTGAAAAATGATGTATCAAATGATAGAAAATTTTATACTGAAGCGACGTAAGACAAATTCAATACTTAAAACATAAATACACCACTATTACTATTGTCCTTGAATGTAACAGATTGTAATATATCTCAATAAAGTCTATTTAAAAAAAACATAAAATCAACTAAAAATTAAACTTCAATTTAAAAAAATTCTTGGAAATTGAAAGGTTTCAATACTCTGATGGGTTCAAAAGTTCTTGAATCGAGACGGGACGAATTGTTTTTTAAATATTTCGACGAACACGTCAAGACCCGATATAGTTACAAAGGAACTACGGGACCTGCATTTTAATGCCTTCAAATGTACCGTTTTCGAGATAAACCGCAATTCCTGCCGAAATCATCTAAGGTGCTATTGTTCATGGGATACTTTTTCTCATTTTTAGGTTTTAAAAATTAAAATATTGTTTTAATAAATAAAGAAATATCCAGGAAGGGTTTTTATACTCATAGTAATAGACCTCTATACTCTATGTAAGTGAGATTAATTTACACAAACATTTTTAGTATTTTGTTCAACTTAGAAAATAACCCATGATACAGAACTTTAATTAATTCGATGTACGCTTTTCTGTTAAATTCAGGTAAATATGTAATCAATTATTGAAGGAGGTTCGTCGAGAGTTCTAGATATCATGGGTGATGGAAAGTCTGGTCGCAGGCAATTAATAAGATGATTTTATCGTCAAAGTTTCAACCCAAGCATGTGTGTCACCTTCAGTGCTTGCAACGTGTCCTTATAATGACCCAAAAACTTGGATTGAAACGTAGACAATACAAAAATATTATAAATTGACTGCGTCCTAACTATCTATCACCCATGGCTAATATTTAAATCTGAGTTTAAACACGATTATTCATGATCGTTTGGTAAAACTCCTCGCCTTTCCTCCTTTAAAACAAACGATTTATACTCTTCAAATAAAAAATTTCCCAATCATATCTAGGTTACTGGCCCTGATTTGTCCCACGCAGTCAAAAGAAATCTTGGGAAATACATTGCTCAACAAATAAATGGTCGTTAGAAATCATTGGAGATCGTGGGTTTGAACTGATTTGCATTGCCTTCTTACAATCTTTATTGAACCATGGATCATGAGTAATTATGAGAATTCCGGATGAGCCTCAAATAAAGTCATTCAATATTTTAATCTAAAAATATTAAATGAATGACTGAATAATGACAAAGTTCAAAAAGTATTTACATTATTCAGACAAACAAAAGAAAATGCCAATTAACTGTTAATAAGTAATTGTTAAATCTTGCTTTTTGATCAAGTTTGTATATTTGATTAAGTCACATTCCTCTAGGCATGCAAATCTTTGTGAGCTCTGATTCATAAGCTTTTAAAATGTTCTACTTCGTCACTCAATAAACGGTGGATGACGAACAGGGATTTAATAGGGCTTTCATCGTAACATCTGAAGTGGATAAACAGCCAGTGCTATTAAGACGATTGGTTGTTGTTTATATTACTAGTTCTTAATTATTAAAAGTGAATTATTTATTATGTTAGATATATTTAAAAATCACTTTTTCAAAGACTTATGATTGATCATCTATTTTTTTTTTTTAATTTAACCTCATCCGATTTAAATCTGCTTCAGGAATTGTGCTTATAGTCTAGTAAAATGAGGGATTGACCCTAACATTAAAAAAACAAGGATGGAATTTGTCAAAAATTGTTCATTACCCTACTTATAATAACTGAAACTTTAAATTATTAAGTTTAGATAGTCTTTCGTCGACGCACAATTTATTGCTCTTTAATTCCTTGAAGTACATTTTTCGCTTCGGATCACCGTTTATTCATAGGTCTGGATATTAAAAGATTTTCGGTTGGTAGCCAGCTTTCAAAACTTTAGTCGGATAATGTCAACTTTACTGCATAAGCTCTCGGTCTAAAGGCTTTCGAGAAAAAATCGCTCGTGGAATCATTTGATAAATTGAAATTGGTCTTAAAATATACTATAATATTGCATGTTTTAGAAAATACACTGAATAGAAAAAATTATATATTTTCTATGATTGGAAAGTTGAAATATTTTTATTTTAGTTTGGCCGAAATTTCTATCCTTCTTCAGTGCTGAGATAGCCACCAAACAAAAAAATTTATGAACATATTATAAAAATATATGAAAACGAAATATAATCTATCTACTAATAAATAATTACCTTTTATAATAAAATTTAGGGGGAGAGGAGCATAAGAGAGGAGGGATGGTCACCTCTGTTTTTTTCAATATCTTGAATTTAATTGATCTATTTCATAATAATTGTATAGTTCACGCATTGTATACAAAACTTGCATACATTTTTCAGACATATCTATAATAAGCAAGCATAATTAATGTAACTAAGTATTTTTATTTCGATTTTTTGTTTATTCATGGAGATTTTAAAGAAACATATCGACACTTCAAAAGCCAAAAGAACAAAAGCTAAACATTTTCGGGAGACAAAAAGCGTAATTTTTGTTCTATGAGCATTACGTTTTCGGTTTAATTTTTTTTTTTTTTTGCACACCTAAGACAATGATGTAATGCCCTGTGTAACTTTTTTTATAGCATTTCTGCCAAATATTGTTTTAAAGCTTCTAAATTATAGATCTTTAGTTACTTTGAAAAACAGATATTAGTTAGATCAAAGCAATCAAATTTATTGCAGTAGCACCCATAACTTTGTTAATAATGATCAAATTATTAACAAAGTTAGTTTCCAAAATGTAGAGAAACAATACTTGAAAAAAAAAAAATGAATGCAAAGTGAATATTTGATGACACGAGTTATATTCCTTAAATTCGTCTCTCACCATCCCAAATTCGGCGACATTGCTTCTTTTTTCCAGTCATGCTTTTGCAGTGCCCACGAGATTTCGATTTTTTTGAAGGCCGTTCTATTTTATATTTCCACTTACCACACTCTTCTTTGCTTCGTATAGTTCTATGGTAAGCAGTTCCGGCCTCAAAGCAAGAAAACTCCGGCATTTGACCGGAGTCGCCGGACTGGAAGATCTCGCCGCTTACTATAAATTTAATAAAATAATACAAAGCCTATGAGAAAAATTAATTGTAGCTTATTAATAAAGCTAATTTATAATGTAGCCTTTACACGTTCTGTACACATTACATGACCACCTTACATTGAGAATTTCATTACGTTTTTTTTTCGAAAACGACACAATCTCTATAACCTTCACTGCAAAGTTTATTTACATCACAATTTGCTGATTTTAAAATTACAGGTTTTTACAAAATGTCATAGAGGAGAAATGAAACATCGTAAATTTCATTTTGTGGAATCAGAATATGCACCAGGATAAGATTGACCAGAAAAACATAAAACATCATTTTCTATAGAAATTGTCCTTACAAGCTTTTTGAGGATGGCTGTCGATATTTGAATGAATCCAAGTTTTTATTTATTCATAATTTTACTAGGAGAGTGCCCCCTGTCCAACCTCCATTTTACATCCTCTCCATTATACAACTGTTCATTTGATGGTACTACTCGTTGCTCAAATTTTATTACTGTAATTTTTTTTGCTTTAATATTTTTTATTCACACCTGTCACAGTGGTAATGACAACCAGTGAATGTGAGGTCGTTGGAAAAAAATAATGTCATGAAAGGCATTACGAGGATCAGTGCCCAGCGGCACCTCACTCGGCGTGATATCTACATTAGGTCCCTCATCCAGCTCCTCTTCAGTCTCTTACAGACGTTACCTGGTATATTCGTAGTGGCCATGTCATTTATAAGTGTATTAGGATGTCCTTGTAAGTTGTCATGGAATCGTTTGTAATGAGTTCGTATGTGTTCGTTAACAGTCGGCATATGGAGATCAGTATGTATGGTTATGTTGCTAACGTACCAAGGTGCTTTTGTAATTGATCTGAATGTTTTTGCTTGAAAGATTTGAAGTTTGTTTAAGTGAGTCTTTTTAGCAGTTCCAAATATCAGTGCTGCGTAAGTCCATATAGGTTTTAGTAAGAAATTGTATGTGTTCAATTTCTGTCTAAGTTTTTTTTTTTATTAAGGGCATTGAGTATTTATGATGAATGAAGTACAATCATACCATATATACAATAAAATAACAACAAGATTATAAGAAAATAAAATAAAATAAAACTTGGAGTAACAGAATAAATCAAACTGATATAACATTAAATAAAAACTAAAATAAAAAAAAATAAATAAAAACACATTCAAACTTATTTACAATATTTACAGTCAGCCGAGGGAACTCCGAGTCGGGCCTTTTCCCCCTTTTTGTGTGAAGGACAAGGCAAGACTCCAAGAGATCCCAGCGCTTCTCTCTCAACCGCATCACTAGGATGGGAATCCAGTGGAGACTGAGAGAGGGCACTAAAGCCACATGCGCTCATGACTTGAGTGGAGAAGCTGGCCATTGCCAGGACTCCAATGACGTCTTTACAAAAGATCTCGAGGCCACTGCCGCTTCAACCTTCGAGGAGGATTGTAGGGATGACTGGAACCAGATAAGGATTGTTCTAAGGGACTTCATTTAGGATGACAGGTTAGGTTCTGATGAAAATTTGAAAATCGGGATGGAAAACGTCAAGGACATAAAGGATGTTAAGGTCATGATGTAAGGTTTTTTTCGTAACATAATAAGGAGCATTGACTATTATACGGAGGATTTTAGACTGGAAGGATTGGATGCGTTTGATGTTCGATAATTTAGTTGTCCCCCACAGTTCAAGTCCGTAGGTCCAGATGGGTTTCAGTATGGTCTTGTATATTAATAGTTTGTTTTCAATTGAGAGGTTAGATTTTCTGTTAAGTAGTCTGTATAACTGGCCAAGTCGTCGGTTAAGCTCTTGTCTTTTAAGTCTGGTATGTGGGTTCCATGTTAGTCTTTTGTCTAAAAGGAAGCCAAGATACCGAACTGTGTCTGAGATGGGAAGAGGTACTGAGCTGAAAAGGATATGTGGACAGGATCTGCGTCGGAGGGTAAAGGGTAAATTTTGAACCAGTCATGTAATCTTGTTAAATACTGTTGTAGGGTCTGTGAGGCGTATGTTGGATTTTTGTGTCTTGCTAAAATTGCTGTGTCGTCTGCATATGTCGCTGTTAAAATGTTAGGACTGCAAGGTATGTCATGGGTGTATGTGATATGAGTAGTGGAGCGAGTACTGAACCTTGAGGTACTCCTGCTGAGATAGACCTGATGGAAGATAGTTCTGACCCGTGTCGGACCGAGAAAAATCTATCGGAAAGGAAGGATTGTAGAGTTAGATAATATGTAAGTGGGAGTATTGTCTTGAGTTTAAAGAAAAGAACCTGGTGCCAAACTCTGTCAAACGCTTGAGCAACATCCAGAAATAATCCAGTTGCATATACTTTCTGCTCTAGTGCTGTAGATATGTAGTCCGTTACTTTATGTAGTTGGTGTACAGTTGAGTGATTTGCCCTAAATCCAAATTGATAGTCAGGTATTATTTGGGTGTTTGTTAGTATATCAACAAGTCTTTTGTTCAGTAAGCTTTCAAAAATTTTGGAACAGATAGGTAGTAAGCTGATTAGTCGGTACATAACTGTAATTTAAATGCATTTTGTAATTCAGATTGTATTATTTTTTATCAACATAAAATAAACTTAATAAAAACCACAGTTCGGACTGTATAATATAGATATTTTAATTTCTTTAAAAATCTATATTATACATCGCGTCTGATATATATATATATATATATATATATATATATATATATATATATATATATATATATATATATATATATATATATATATATATATATATATATATATATATTATAAATTATATATTTGATATATAATTTATATTATTATATAATTATAATTATTCGTTTTGAAAATTTGCCCAACATAATTTTAGCCTGTTATTTCTAATATTTTCATTATACTTTAACTGTGTTTCCTTTTCTATTTCATAATAATTATAATTACATCACAATATAATATAAATAATGTTATATATAATATAACAATTAATATATTATATTAAAAGGAAAATGTCTTGATCGAAAAATAACTGCTGTCACCTAGGTATCACATCAAACTACCACCTCCAGATAAATACCATTTTCCGTACAGAGGTTTGGTTTAAAATATTTATTTTATATTAGGAGAGCAGGTAAAAAGAACTCAATACTGTAATGAAGACACCAAAGTGTAAATTTCTATTTTGCATTAGAAATAGGAGGTTCCAGGAGCTTAACGCATATGTAATTAAATGAATAGCTGTAAATTTGTGTTAATTATAGGCATAATAGGAGAATTCCTTTAATCTACTACTTTCTTAATACTAAAATAAAATGAAATATGAGTCACTAAAAACTTTTTAAAATAATAACGAGATTTTTTTTTTCTAGATCCTCCTGTTGCTAAGCTGTTGCTTGCTGGTCACCGCTGACGATGGTCCCAAGAGTAAACCCGGAGACACAGACCTGAAGACAGAAGCGTCATCAAGGTGTAAGTTACCACCTGGTGAGGGATCCAACTAACTTAATTACCGCACTTACCCTGCGCCGACCTGGGAGATGGTTTGAGCACGACGTAAAGGCCGAAAATGAAAATACATTTTAGAATATATTATTACTCTAACTTTATCATTTCTGAACATGATAAATATATACATCATTATACAAAGATAAGTTACTACATTTGACCAATAAACTATTGATGTTTTACAAAAGATTGCATTACTCCCACAAATTATATTTCGTCCAAAAAAAAAAAAAAAAAAAAAAATCGTTTTAGCATGAACTTAATTTTTTCTACAAAGTTTCAGGTTACTATTACTACCGTAGAGTAATAAACAATACTATTTTTTTAATCGATTTTCGAATATTTTTTTTGTTATTAAAGAAATTTACAACTGTAATTAATAATAAATACAACAAGTAAATATGAATAAGTAACATGCCATGTACAACATGAAGAGAAACTACCCATTGGTAGCACTCCAATTATATTTCTATATTAGAAGGTCCCGAGGCCAACTTCTTTTCAGACGCCTCGGAGGGTTATCAGGAATAAAAGAGGAAGCAAGGTTGGAAACGAGAGGGTTCGGATGGTTTAGAAGTTTATTATGAAAGGACAGGTATCTGGATTGAGCGAAATCGGAAACATATTGTACATTAAGGTCATTATGGATGATTTTATTTGTGACAAAGTAGGGAGCATTAAGGATTTTACGAAGGATTTTGGATTGTAGAGATTGGATACGAGAGAAATTTGATGGTTTAGTAGAGCCCCAAAGCTCGATCCCGTAAGTACAAATAGGCCTTATTATAGTAATATATATGAGTCTTTTGTAAATAGTTAGCAGTTTAGAGCGTTTGTCTTGTAAGTGCTGGAGTAGTCGGAAAGGTCGTGCGGTTTCTAGTCGTTTCAGTCTGGTATGGGGGTTCCTAGTGAGTCGTTTGTCAAGGTGGAGTCCTAGGTATCGGATTTGGTCAACAGGGATAAGTGAGGTATTGTTAAAGGATACGGTAGGACAGGAAGTCATAGTTTTACGACGATGAGTAAGGTAATTTGATGGGATTTATTGGAATTTATTTTAACCCTCCAGTTTTGACATATTCTTCAAGACTTCTGATGTGTGATTGAAGAGTTTGGGATGCAATAGATGGATCGTTATTGACTGATAGGATAGACTTGTCATCGACATAGACGGAGGTAACAGTGTTGGAATGGTTTGGGATGTCAGCTGAATAAACTGTATAAAGGATAGAACCTAGGATACTACCTTGAGTAGAATATTAAAGCCAAAATGTTATAGTACACAGGAAATAAAATCTTGTTAATAAGATTTTTTATTGATTAAATTAAATTTAAGGAAGTGACTAATGGTCATTTGTAAAACGTTAATCGTTTTAATGTAATAATTATATCAAGAACAATAGTTTATTCACAAAAACTGGACAACCAAAATAAGAGTGTTTACCATGAAACATAAATTATTTTCAAAAATAAATAAATATCGGAATAGTATGTTTTGCAGATCTCTACACCCAATGAATAATGAAGATTTTCGTAGGTTGAAATTTATAAGCCACACACTATTGTGCTTTTTTTTTTTTCTTGTTTAATTTATTGAGAAGAATACTTTTCTGTGTTTTTGACATTTGATTGAAGATGAATTCAAGTAGATAAATAAATAAATACGACTATTAATCTAGTATAAAATGCTATGAAAATTACAGGCCAGACCTGAAACGAAAAGAACGTAATTGATATTAAGATTATTTTTAAGTTCTTTATTTCAAAATCTCTGTAAATAATATACAAATATATTACATAAATAGAAAAAAACTAGGATTTATATTTATTTAGAGAACATTTTAGCACAATGTTTGGATATGAACATTTTAGCACAATTACAAGGTTGAAGATTTTTGTCAGCATTTGCATTCAATATTTCTTTAAGTAAACAAATTTTATTAAAAAAACAGTCAACTACTTATCTAAAATAATATTATAACGAGTGCTTATTTTTTTTTATTTTTAATAACATGTTACAGAGAATTCGTTTGTTCCTACTTGTATTTCATGTATTTCTCATAATAATATAATTATTAATAGAACCACATAGAATGCCAGGTACAAGATGCGCAGTTGCATCTTGCAACAATAATCTAATTGACACTAAGAAGATGGGAAAGAAAATTTTATTTCATACTTTTCCAAAGTAAGGTCGAAGAAAAGATTGGATTTTAAACTGTATTTTTAAAATTTGCAATAACAGTGAACAGAGTACAGCGAGCGATATGATATATAACTGTTTAAAAATAATATACGATTGTGTGGTAATTTGTAGTTGTATTTTTTTTTTTTTTTTTTTTTGTTTAATTTGCCAAAATTCACTTCGGAAAAAAAAATTAATTTAGGTAATGGTGTGTTTTTAATGTGTTTAAACCATTTCCCAAGGTTCCCGGTTCGAATCCGGGGTAAGGCATGGATGTCTGTGCTCGTCCAGTAATAGTAAGTAACTAAGTCCTACATTAATCAATCATACATTAGTCTTACATTTAAACGATAAGAGAAAGTGATGATGGATTGCTGATATTTCTAAACTAACGACCTCGCTCAGGGGTCATCGTATGATGTATATACAATCCAATATGTTTGTATTACCATGCAAACCTCACAGTTGAATTTATTACTGATAAGCAAAAGAAAAAAGAAAATTAAATCAACGCAATAACAATAAATTATGCAACAACCTCATTGTATTCAATATTAAACAAACCATTCAACGAACAAACAAAATGGTTCCCATCATACAGGAATACCAGGCAATCAACTGGCTGATGAAGATACAAAAGAAGCATCCACCATACTTCCTGCACCTGACACTAACATAATCCTGTACGGTTTCAACAACGCTTTACTGAACTGTTGTAAAGTATCCTGGCGCTATTGTTGGTCTAAGGTTCTAAGGTACTAACAAAATGAAAAACATTTTTAATGATACTTAACTGCTCCCGTCGATCCAGGAAAACCTTCGGGAGCAAACTAAAAACTGGGCATCTGCCCGGCCGTAGTTCACCATCAAGATGTCGTAGCTACAGTATGGATATAGTATACAACATATCTTAGAAGATTGTCCCAGCTTGGATCCATCAAAAATTTCTTGTCACCTGCTGGGACAACGACAGGTCCTACAACCAGATAATTTATTCCTATTAACAATCAGAAGAATGTATTCCTTTTTCTGAAAAAAAACAAAGTTACCTACTACACACATGTTTAAACAAAATAATTTGTTTACACGCACTCACAATAGGAATCAAAAATAACTTATGCAGCTGTAACAAGATAATCTTTACAAAAATTTCCTAACATAAACACAAGCGAAAAAATCCAATAAATACAATAAATAAATTATTATGGATTGCACTACTATAAGTTATTAAACTTTTATTTTTCGATTGTAAAGTTTAATAAATGGTGTTTCGAGATTTTTATTAGGTTATAGCTTAAAACTTGCCAAATTAATTACAAGTGGGTATTGTTGTGATTTCACAAAGGGAAAATTCATCAAATAATTCACTAATTTTAATTTTCTAAAGTGTCTGTTGATGTAGTGCCCTCCATCAGTTTCCACTGGTTTCAAAGAACAGTGACGCGGCTGAGAGAGAAGCATTGGGATCCCCTGGAGTCCTGCATTGGCTTCCACATAGGGGGATAAGGCATGACTCAGAGTCCCCTGGGTGAATGTAAATATAGTATATAGGTGTGAATGTGTTTTATTTACTTTAATTTCATTTATCTTTTATCTATTATTTCATTTTTATTTAGCTAAGGCATATCAACTTATTTTATTTTTTTATATTTATTTTTCTTTATTATTGAAATATTAATTGTATTTTATTTTGTACATATTGTGTGGATGAATCATGTAGCCTTAATAATAATGCCCTTTAATGTGGCAGAATGTATTAATATTCAATAAAGAAGGTATTCCCAATTAAAAAAAAAAATTCTAAAAGTGATACCTAATTATTTAAATATAATATCAGATATGAAATTGAAGGGTTCATTGCAAAAACTAAACAAGTCCGAAAATAGATATTTTGATATAAATAGATCTTCTTCCCCTTCAAAGTTAGCTCTACATTTTGATATTATTGCAGTCCCCAAAAATCTGATAGGTCACATTATATAATTGCAAAAATATGTTATCGTTGCTATAAAGCCACTTCGGTCATCGGATTTTTACAAAATAGTTACTGTAACATCCCAGGTCTATATTTAACTTAAATATATATTTTCAGTTTCGTATGACTATTCGTTTTTGAGTTAAACGTGTGAACACGTTTGTGTGGGACTGTGTTATTTGGACTCTCAAAACGTGTATTATAGTTGAAAACTCAGGATCGAATATTCTTACAACTGCAATTCTTTCTCTTACTACACATTTCATGTATGAGTAAGTGAAAGAAACAATACAATCTCTACAGATTTATTGTAATTAAATTTCAACATGGCACCCAAAAGTTGACCAAATATATAAATGATATTTTAATCAATGCAAATAATTTAATTATTATTTAAAACAGTATTTAATCCCTGTAACTAACTGTATTTAAAGGCTGTAACTAAAGAGAAGTATGTCCACATCGCGCATTCATAAAGTTATTGTAAGTCTATAGTATTATTTTTTTTTAACTTGCACTTACCTATATATAAAATATATAGTAAAGAAAAGTACTGCGATCGTGAAAATTTTCAAATTTCAATTTGCAACAGAAATACTTGTTGTGAAGTTCCTTGAGTCTAGGGATGGGTCAATGGAACTGGATCGGGAACGGGGACTTAATCTCACTGTGGAACGGAACTGTTCCAACGACTGAGAATTATCGATACCTCCGGTTCGATAAGGAGTGGGAATGCCGGTCCGATAAGGAACGGAGAAACAGTTGGCAAATCGTTCCAGACCTGTTCTAATTCTGTCCAGCTGGATCGATAAGGAGTGGGGAGGCAGGTTAAATAAAGAACGGAGAAACGGCAACTCCTGTTATTTAAATAATTATCTTATTTTAATTATCTCTTTCACTATTTTAAAAATAAACTTATTTACGAAAATATTAAATAATTCTACTTCTAAAATGTTATTACCATAAACACAAAAATTTGGTAATCCTAATTATCCTAAAAACAGGAGTGCATGAAAGTTTTTACCTTTTTATTTTAACATACAATAGTACATTACCATAAGTAGCGTCTACGTTTCTACTAATTTTGCTTCGTACATATTTTTTTAAAAGCATTTGTTACAATATATATTATTATTAAAAATGAAAAAAATATTGTAATTTGTAAAATACTTTGTCTGTAATTATTAATTGACTTATATTGATTTCTTCTTAATAATTCTGTTTCGAAAGATATAAATGATGTTGCGACGAAGAAGCCAAAACATAGAAACAAATCCTTTAAAAATTTATTTATGTTATTAAAAATATATTAGTACTTGTTACTAATATTACTTCTACAATTTTATGAGAAAAAAAAATCGCATTTTTAGACACCAACATTTATCCTTGTAATTAGTTTTCTTTACTAACGTTACTTTTAGGTTTCTTTTCTTTAATTTTAATTAATTTTCTTGGTTTTCTTTAGATTTTTGCAATATGACTGTAACCATATAATTGGATTTTTAATCTTGTAAAAATCGAAATATGAAATTTATAATTTTAAATGTTTTATTTCATATTAATGTTACATTTCACATAAACGTTAATTTTAAACGTTATATTTTATATTAATTAAATTGAACCTTATGTAGCATTTTAAAGTAAATGAATAAAGAATAGGGCGCAAATAAATCTTCCTTTAGTCTGTGGTGGGAAGTCGCTGAACTATCGACACAACCTCTAATTTTTCATCGATAGTGGAAAACTATCGACTATGTCCCATGCCTAGGTTGTAAATTCTGGAATAACGGCTTTGGAACGGTATCGATAATTTGGAACAGTTCCGTTTGGGGAATGGAACGGATTGGAACAGGTACACTAAAAATCTGTAACGACCCATCCCTACCCAAATAACCCTAGTCCAAATAACCATGAGTGTACGTATGTGTGTGTTTGTGTGAGTGTGTATACGTGTGTGTGTGTTAACAGTCCAGCTCAAAAACGAAAATTGGTACGAAACTGATATTACCTATTGGAATCAACTTACTCGCTGCTGTATGTATAGATATAACTTTTCAAACTAGAAATATCACAAAAATGAAATTACTCAAAAATGATGGAATTGGAGTTAGTCATTCTGTCAATTGAAAGGCTCAGAGACCGATTGTGTGCTTTATAAAAGCTGATGGAGTAACTAGATTTTTATTTCCTACCGCCGATATAATAAATAGAGTATTTGTAATTTAAATGGTCTTAATTATTTGTATTTTAATGGTCGTAATTATATGTAAGCTTTAAGATTTAGCTACGTTGAAAATGCACTTCAAAAATTTTATAATAGCCCAACATTGACAGAAAATAATTTATGTTCAAAGTAGAGCGGTTAGTGAAAGTTTTATGTTGCGCTCGCCAGATTTTTTAATTTATTTGTTGAAATAACTATATTTTATATGATTTAACTAAAAGTAAAATAAATGACTGTTCCAATACATAAATTTCCTTCTTCTTCGTTATTATTTCGAGAAGCCAAGGTTTGCTTTGATAGCACAACAATAACTTATTAAGGAGTGATAAGGACATCTTTTCAACTCGCTTTATTGTTATGGATTCTGAAAGGAAGCGTTTTGGAAACCGCTTCTCCATTTTGGTTTTATTTAACATTTTCCTTCATCTTTTTTGTTTTATTTCATTTTTTGTTTGCTTAAATACATATATGAATCCATGTGCTAGAATTGTATAATTATTAAACTACAGTAAGTGTGTTTAAGGTTATAAACATTTGCTTTATAAATCCATGAAATATTTTTATATTTCACTTCTTTCAAACAAGTATATGAAGTAGTTTTATAAACATGATTAGATGGAATTTGAATTTCCTAATAAAAAAATTTTTTACAGAAAAAGTTTACATTTTGTTAGTAAATAATTATTTATAATTAATTATTATTTGTAATTTTTCTTCAGTAACCATCATTTTCTACGAATTTCTATATTAGATATTGTTTTAGCTAAAATTATCCGCTTTCCTACGATATATTATACCTTACCTTTGGACTATTATTTCTGGAGATTCATTTTCGACCTGGATAAGCATTTTAATTTTATTATTCTCCTTTATTCAATTATCAAATTGTTTCAAAAATTATATTTCGCATTTCTTTCATAACTCTAAATAATGTGAGATGAATAATTATTTAAAATGGACCAAATTAAAGGTACTTTAGAGGAAGACATGTTGAACATTGGACATTTAAGTCCCGTAAAGTGACATCGATGGGGATAATACCTAAGTTATATTAAAGATCCTTTAATTATACAATGATAAACAGAGTTCAATCAAAATCATTTAAAAAGATGTGTCAAAATTCGATTATATGATGTGCCACTTCCGGAAAGCCGATTCCAGGCATATCCAACGTTATATATGCAATTCACGTTCTTACGACTTTTCGTTTTTGAGCTTGAATGATAACATACACATAGACGCACAGACCATTTGCGGTACTTAGTTATCTGGAATCACAGGACCTCAAAACGTATTTCTGTTGAAAAATCAGATTCTAAAATGTTCAAGATCGCAATAATTTCTCTTACTATATATTAACTATATATAAAAGGTTTCCTCTGGTTCTTGAAAACAAATATAAAAGAGAAATATTTGTTCATGTTAATAATTTTCTACTGGATAACAGGCTCAATATTATTTATTATATTATCCATATACATATACCATGGATAAAATATTATCGATTATTGCTCTGGTTTGGAGTCAATGAACTTAGAATCAAACCTGAAAGTCTAAAACTCCTCCATGTAAATTTATTTTATTTTTATATTAATTTTTCTTCGTCGTAAACCGATCAGATCTAGTGGTAAAGTATCATTCGAAATATCATTCAGCTTACCGTGGACAACAGATTCACTCCTCAGAACTTCATCTAGGCAAGGTGTCAGGAGGTCGAATTAGAGGGTGGCGTGACGCAAGTTGCATTATCAAAATTTTTGAGTAAGTCACATTTTTACGGGAACGTGGATTTTTGGAAGTGACCGTATTTTAATAAGATTTCAATTTGTTCAAAAGTTTCAAACTTTGATATTGTGGGAAAACATAGAGCAAATGATGTGTAAATTACTATAAATAAAACTTTTATAATTCTACTTTCACTTGCACAATTTTTAAAAAGAGAAGTGCAATACAATTTTTTGTAAGGTCGCATCGGCAACCCTGTTTTAATCCTGAAGTCATCAATTAATCCTGAAACGGCAGAAAACTGCGGGCCAATTCCTACCAATTCAACATTTACTGTACCATAGCTATATACATTCAAATTATAGGCAAGATACTCATATAATTCTTATTGTCACAAAAACATTGGTAACCCGTACGTTAAATATTTGGACCCAAATGGATAATTAAAATTAAAATTTCATAAAAGACATCTAGAAAAACACTCTTCCTTTTACCAAAAGTTACTCAATATTTACACTCTATAATGTTCCAAACCGTCTTGTCAGACGATAGTTCCGTGACCTTACCATTTCAGCATGCATTCTTTAACGAATCGGTAAATAACCTTAGAGGGAACGCAAGCTAGGTAAAAGTTATTTCATTGACAAAGACTATCTCATTCAACGTTCAATATTATTAATAGAAGTAATATTTTTTTTTTTAGGTTTGATATATAAAGCAAATTTAAAATGTTATTAAGGCCATCCTCGATAGTGAATAGACCTGATTCAGGGATAGGAGGAAGATGGCCAACGAGATATCAAAATTACAGAATAACGAGATAACAAAATTACAGACCAACGGAAACAGTTGACAATCATTCCTGGCAGGGAAGGAAGTTATACCGAATATCGTCAAGTCAGGTGGTCACGGACCAGGAACAGCTTCCGGCAATATTGTTGTTATCAACCTGATTATTCGTTGTTATTATACATCTAAAAAAAAATCTGCCAAGTAAGGTCGGTATAGCTTCCTCACCGTTTTTATTGGCTAAACTATATCAATATTAACAGGTTTAAAATGTTTCGTATGCTACTAAAATCACAATGTTAGTGCAAAAGGTCGTATGTACAAATTGAGTGTTTTACTGGAGATCAGAAAAAACTAATCGTTTCTTTATGATTTATTAGTATAATTAAATATTTAAATGTCCTCTGCTCTTTTCCATCGTATCGGTTGCAGACTACAAAATGTCACCTTTAGCACAAATGTAACACTCGTAAAATGGATGGAACAATAAATTCATATGGAAAATTCAACTTTTTGTTTGTTCAGAATTAACGTGACCAATACTTTTCTTCAATCAGAACAAAACTAATTTGAACTTTTTTGTGAAGAGTAAATTGGATTGATCTGTCAGATTTCCGATGGGTAACACTCGCCTAAAATCGCTCGAAATCCTTTTTTGAAATAGAATTTAGAGTATTAACCCTTTGTTGTGATTTACACAGCTTTGATTGTAATATGTCAACGTGGTTTCGGTTAAATTTCAAAGAAAATTTTGAGTAATTAATGAGTGTATCAGAAAGTTCACTATTCGCAATTTAGCCACTCGATTAAAACTTGTGGTTAGACATCAGTATTATAAAGTCATAACAAATACAGTGAACAGCGGGCCAAACACAGAAATGCCAATACCAAGAAATAACCTCTTTTGAGTTATGGCGTTGTTGCAGTAACATGGATTATTTCGCCAGGCTTGTACCTTAACCCTCCAGCATTTTATTTTCACGATATAAATTTTAAAATACAATTTAAGTTTTCTTAAATGAAGAGACTAAAAAAAAGTTATCTAATTGTTATTTTTTAACATATTTTTCGTCCAATTTTTATAAAACGGACATCTCTTTATAGCGGTCAGTTTTTGATTCCACGTGAGAGTCCGAAGTTTCATTATAGTAACTGAAATGGGCTAGTATTAGTAACCATTAGTCTTAATTTGTATTCATAGTTTTTTGTTTTCTTTTCATTTCTTGTTCTGGTTCTGGCAAATGATTAATTTTTAGGACACCCACACGAGTGTGCACAGCACTTGCCCGGCAACCTGATAACCAAAGTTAGAGAAAATAAAATAAATATGAGTTCGCATCCCGCTACCCGTAGGGTGGGAGGGGTTTTTTAACTCTAGCATTAATCTCCCGTCCGCGCCCCTTGCCCTTCGAAAACCCCCTATCTCCTAAAAGGCGAGGCAGAGGGAGAACAAAAAAAAAAAAGATTAATTTTTATTATTATTTGGAAAGCTACACTCAAATATAATAAAGCTAAAAATCAAATAAAGCTATACAATTCCAAGGGATAAAACAATGTAAGACTCTTGCAGGTCTTGCAGAAAACTTCTGGAGGGTCTGGAGTCTTGGTCTTGCAACAATTTTTGTGGTATTGGTCTTGCAAAAGTGCAGGACCAAGACCAAGACTGCAAGACTAAGACCAATTTTGGGCAACACTACTAGACGCTTTGAGGCAAAAAAGAAACGTTTGGAGATTTTGGAAACGTATTTTTTCCAAGAAAGTGTTAGTTATATATGGTAAGTAAAATCTTAGAAGGTCATAGAAATAATTTATCATCATACGTCTCGTATATAATCATAAACAAAGATACTGTAGGGCTGGTCACAGAATGATTTAGTTGTTATAGCACTTTATTACATATATAATGTTTTATATATACGTATTGGTGGATTGAAATTGATTTTATATAGGAAGTCCATCTAGTCTTTTTCTGTATAAAATGATATTTAACAATTCTATACATGAAATTATTGTAATGTTTTAATTATGAATACTGATTAATTATGCATTGCAGTATTCACCAGCTCCTACGACAACAGGTACCCCTACCAAAACAACTACTACGACAAAGGCTACAGTAACTACGACCGAGGTTACGGATACAGACCGGACGGCTACTACGACAGAGGTTATGGGGACTACAGGGGCTATTATGATCGCGGCTACGGTGATAACAGAGGCTATTACGACAACAGATACGACCGAGGCTACGGATACAGGCCTGATGGCTATTACAGCAGGCAGGATCCCTACAACAACAGGTACGGCGGAGGATACGGAGGGGGGTACGGTGGTTACTCAGGATACGGCGGTTACTCAGGAAACGGCGGTTACTCAGGAAACGACAGAGGCAGGTAAGGAAACAACATGTAATATTTTGAAAAATGAAATGTTTCCAATATAAATTTACGCCATTTTCTAGTTTTAAGAAATAGGGATCACTTCTTAAGACTAGTGGACACAGAACGCAATATGTCGATACATTTCTATCCGCGCCAATTTGATAATCTAGTTGTATTACATTCAATTCTACCTCAGCAGGGGATCTACATTTAATTTTGGGTGAGAGCGTTTTTCATAATTTTTAAATATTTCTATATGTACTATTCTTAAAGTGATCCTTAAAGGTAAAGAAAAAAAATACAGGAACAATAATACTTTTTGATTTGTTCTTGACACGGCCTCGTTAATCCCTTTGTGTTTCAC
Source organism: Nezara viridula (assembly GCA_928085145.1). NCBI lineage: Eukaryota > Metazoa > Arthropoda > Insecta > Hemiptera > Pentatomidae > Nezara > Nezara viridula. The sequence continues at coordinate 156,358,278 of OV725079.1, read as the reverse complement.
TATATCAGTCGCGGTGTTCCAAAACGATACAATGAGATTGCCTAACACCAAACCACCTCGTATTGCGTTCCTTTATAAGAAGCAAAATAAAACATCAGAATTTGTGTGTAATAATTTCCACGTTCAATTTAACCATAAACTCAGTCACATGAAAAAATAAAATCTTACCTCTCTCTCCCCAAAAAAATATTAATAATTTTTAAGACGGAGTAAATCCATATTTATTCAGTTCAATTCCATTTTATTTAATCTCCATTTCCTAAAGTTATAGCCTTGGTAAATTTTGTTCATTATTTAATGGTTTGTTCCTTATTTAATATAATTTCTATTGCGACTTTTTATCAATCCTAACGTCTTTGACAAATAGAACTAAATAATTCTACTCCGAATGAAATGAAATGAAGGCTTGTATATGTATTAACAACAAAATAAGATCCTAATAAAATTTTAATTTCACAAGAAAATAAATAAATCAACAATAAAAAAATTTCACAGTGGATGTTGCATTTATATATCCTTCTTGAAAATTTGATAACTAATAGCTTACTCCTGATAGCTGGTGAAAAAGATGGATATCTCTTTAATTAGCTCTGAACAGAAGTAAAGATCTCACCGCTCACAAATATAACCCAGTAACTATGTCATAAAAAGGGGGTCTAAGTTGCATCGCACTTTTTTCGGTTTTCCCCATTTTGACCATGAAGGAGCACGTTTTAGACAAAGAGCGTTCTATACAGTTTTAAACTATATCAAATAAGCAACGATGTAAGACCAAAACTGGTTCGGTCAGTTTAATAATTTTTGTGGTACAGATAAACAATGTTTTAAGAATTTGTTGAACTTGAAAATTTAAGCTATCCTGTTTGATCATATGCACTTATCTTCATATCTTCAATAATCTGTCTTATATGATTCAGTGAAGTATTTTTTTATTCATTTCAACATTTTAAAGAAGGGGTAAGAGAGGAGGGGAGGTTTGGTGGGAGAGGGGGAGATCACATTTTCTAAAGAAATGTTTCAAATTATTTAAACATTAATCAATGATTTAGAATGATAAAGGTATTCTCAATATATTTAATTTAAAAGGTGTTTTTCGTTATTGTTGACCGTTCAATTACAAATGATGCTTGATTTTCAACGAGTTGAATAAATTGAATTTACTAGTATTTTTTATTGCTAAGGCCAATTATTTTTGTTTATATTTTATTATACCCTGACTACCAACTTTTGATTAAAAAAAACAAAAACAATTACGACGAAATTAGGCCAACTGCTGAATCTCAGTGACCAAAAAACTAATTCAAGTCAAAGTCGTCACTCAGCCATGTTTAGACGCCATTTTGGGAGGGTGAGGTCACTTTTTTTTTTTAAATTGGCTTTTTTTTAATATATAATTACAAGATAAACAACGATTTGCAATTTATAGTGATGTGGAGGGAGGTGTCTGGCCCACGGACTACACTCTTCCACCGAATCTTTCCCACCCATCCTTCAAAATATTAAAATGAATAAATATTTACTTCACTGACTCATATCAGACAGGTTATTAAAGATAAAAGACAATTGCATATGATCAAGCTTGAAAAATAATTTAAATGGAAAATCTGTTTCTCGTAAACTATTTGATTTAATGAGCATTTTCTGGTGTTGAATTGTAAGATATTTAATCTAGTTTAAAAATATATGGAGTGTTTTGTTGTTTTTTTTGTCGAAAACGTGCTTCTACTTGGATAAAATGGAAGAAAACCGAAATAAAGTGGGAAAATGTAGCAGTTTGTGGAATATTCAAAATTGATCCGTGAGGTGGAGGGAGGGACTCCGAGGTCAAAAACTTGGAATTTGCATCTCAGTCATATCTCATACAAGAAAATAAAAAGAAATATACCCTCATTCATTTCAACTTACGAAGTACAAGGTTAATTATTCAAAATCTAAAAAAATTTATAAAGTAGATCTATTTATAAAGTAGATCTATTTATAAAGTAGATCCAGATAAGTAGATATTCCACATATATTAAACAATTATTAATAAAAAATGTAAGAATCTTAGTATAAGAAGAAACAAATGGCTAAGTCTTATAGGCCTATCTGTCTCTTCCTTGTCATGAGTAAGGTGTTGAAGAAACTGATGGTCACCAGCTTCAAGCCTGTTGTACTAAGTCCGATGGACTCGCTGACCAACAATGAGAGGGACCCTCCAGACTTGCTGGAGGGAGGGGACCACCAGACTTGCTGGAGGGTGTGACGTAGGATTACTCACATATCTTTAGTTCACCAAACACCACAAAAAGTCATGGATCTCCAGAAGGTAAAACGCTCATTATCCGGAGGTAAACTAGTCCCCCGTTCGGGTATCCGGGTGGGGACTGCTTTAGGGGATTCATGGCGCAAGTTGAAATATAGGGATTTAAATATTGGTACGTGGAACGTAAGGAGTTTAAACACAGCAGGGGGGCTAAAATCGGTCGCGAATGAAATGAATGGGTACAATTTGGATGTGAGGGCTCGATGAGGGAAGGGAAGTAAACTATTTGGTACGGAGGAAGCGGGAATCATTGTTTAGGTACCGGGTTTCTAATTAGAAGTAGATTACTATCCGCTTTGAGGGACGTACAATTCTTTAGTGATAGAATTTCGGTAACTATATTTCAGGGACGTTGGTTTAAAATCGCATTAATAAACATACATTGTCCGACCGAAGACAGTGACGATGAAGTCAAAAGTGAATTTTACGATAAACTCGAATGGGTTTATGATAAACTACCGCGAAACTACATGAAAATGATTGTAGGTGACGCGAACGCAAGGGTAGGAAGGGAAGAAGTTTATATTCCGACGATTGGTAAAGAAAGTTTGCACGAATATAGTAATGATAATGGGATCCGTCCGATAAACTTTACCATCTCGAAAAACCTGATAATTAAAAGTACGACGTTTAAACATAAGGATATTCATAAATATACTTGGACATCACCGGATTCGCAAACACGAAATCAAATCGATCATGTCTTGATAAAACACAGCTGGCAAAGCAATATAATCAATGTACGGTCTTATCGCGGAGCAGAATGTGGGTCGGATCATGAATTGGTAATCGCGAAACTTCGACAAAAACTTAATATAAAAAAGAGAAAAGAAAACCGGTTCGATTTTGAGAATTTTAATTTGGAAAAATTAAAAAATCCATCCATTAGAACCCAATTCGAGCTAGATGTTAAGAATAGGTTTGAAGCTTTAGAGCTTCCTGACGAGGACCACGAGGATATTGACAAGTTATGGGTAGAGATCAGGGATAATATTAAAGCGGTCGGTAACTCGTGTCTAGGAAAAAAGGAAAATAAGAATAACAAACCGTGGTTTGATGAAGATTGCTTAAACATGTGTGAAAAAAGAAAAGCCGCTAAATTAAAAGCTCTAAATAATCCTAGCGAAGACAATCTGGAATACTTCCGAATCTCAAAGAACGAAACGACAAAATTGCTCAAAAATAAAAAAAGGGAGCATCTTAAAAATAAAATAATTGAAATAGAAACTAATAGAATCGAAAATAAAGTAAGAGACATGTACAAAGGTATAAACAGATCACATAAATATGTAGGGCCCGTAACGTCTGGAATTAGGGATGGTAATAACAATATTCTGACCGATCCGGTTGACATATTGAATGAGTTTAAGGACCACTTTGACAATATTTTAAATACGGGAAATTATGATCTGTGTCCTCCTTCTGAGTACCAGAGTGCTGAACCGTTGATAGAAGGACCGAGTAAAGAGGAAGTTGAATTAGCTATCGGAAAATTAAAATCTTATAAAGCAGCAGGAACCGATAATATTCCTACTGAACTAATTAAGGCATGCGGGGAAGCTGGAGTTTCTAAAATACATCAGTTGGTTAAAAATATCTGGGTGAACGAGAAATTACCTGAAGAATGGAAAGAATCTATTCTTATTCCGATTCACAAAAAGGGTCCGAGGACGGATTGTAATAACAATCGAGGAATTTCACTCCTTCCGGTATGTTATAAAATATTCACTTTAATCTTAACCAGTCGAATCACGGAAAACGCCGAGGAAATTATCGGAGACTACCAATGTGGATTTAGACGGAATCGTTCGACTATTGATCAAATATTTTCTTTACGGCAAATATTAGAGAAAAAATTGGAGTATAACGGTATTGTTCACCAGCTGTATATAGATTTTAAAAAGGCTTACGATTCTATTGACCGCCAGAAACTGTATAATATTCTAATCGAGCAGGGGATTCCAAAAAAACTAGTAAATCTAGTCAGGATGTGCTTGACGGAGACAATCAATAAAGTTAGAATCGGTAATAATTTGTCCGAAAAATTTGAGGTTCGTTCGGGCTTAAAACAGGGGGATTCTCTTTCGCCTGTCCTCTTCAATTTGGCATTAGAACATGCCATTAGGGAGGTAATGCGAACCGAGAAAGGGTTTGATCTGGGCAGGACAACATCCGTGCTGGGCTATGCTGATGATCTGGTACTGTTAAGCGAAGACGTTGTAACTATAAAACTAAATACGACAACGTTAATGAAAGCCGGTAAAGAACTAGGACTCGAAATAAACGTGGATAAAACAAAATATATGGTTAGCTGCAAAAATGGCGATACTACTGGTGATATCGATATAGATGGTAATATGTTTGAACAGGTAGATAAATTTAGGTATCTAGGTTCTACGATAACTAGAAAGAACGAAATTGAAGAGGAGATTAAGGTTAGACTGAAGGCGGGGAATGCTTGTTATTTTTCTGTGTCAAAACTACTCAGTTCGCGCCTCTTGTCCCGAAACTTAAAAATTAGAATCTATAAAACAATTATCTTGCCTACAGTTTTTTATGGATGCGAAACTTGGCCGCTTACATTAAGGGATGAGCATCGTCTTAAGGTTTTTGAAAATAAAGTATTGCGTAGAATATTCGGACCGAAGAAGGATGAGTTAACCGGAGAGTTCAGACGGTTACACAACGCCGAATTGCGTGAGCTGTATCCGGGTAATATAATCGAGGTAATTTCATCGCGGCGAATCAAATGGGCTTGTAAAGTTGCTGGGCTTAGTAACGAGAGAATTCCTAAAAGGTTAATATTTGCTGTGCCGAATGGTAAGCGTCCGAGGGGTAGACCGAAGCGAAGGTGGGAAGATTGCATTAAAGCTGATCTGAAGGAACTGGGTTTGGACGGCGAACGGTGGAGGGAGGTGTGTAACAAGCGATTGGTGGTGTCGGCATCGAACCTTCGGGTTCGCTAAGCCTTATTATTATATGCCTTAGTTGTGACGGCAACTTTTTCCTTAAAATCGGCTAAGTGCCACTTTATATCAACGCTGAAACACATTTTCACAGTTTTCTCAAAAACGGCTCTAACGATTTTGATTAAACTCGGTGTATTGTATAATTAAGTGGTCTTTAATATAAATTAGGTCTTATCCTCATTGATGTCACTTTACAGGGTTTAAATGCCCAATGTTCATATACGTCTTCCTCTAAAGTACATTTAATATGGTTTATTTTAAAAAGATAATTATTTCGCATTATTCAGAGTTACGAAAAAATGCTAAACATAACTTTTGAAAGAATTTGATAAGTTAATAAAGGAGAAAAAATAAATAAAAATGCATAAAAACGTAGCTATAGACTGTAGCGCCTAAACGAATGTACCGATTTCATTGAAACTTCGCTAAAGTCATTTTCTCGACACCCTTCAAATTTATCTATATAACATTCATCAGCGAAAAGAAGCTGAAAAAAAGTTACGAGGGATGGTAAAATTAAATTCCGAATAACTCAAAAAGTATATACTTTTTTGGGAATGTTGTGATAAGGTGTTTCAAAGGTATTTAAATTGCCTAAAAAACAAAAGAAGTTTCATCGAAATCGAAGCACTATTAGTAGAGATATCGCGATTTTTAAATATTTTTACTTTCACTTACGTATATATGTAATATATAGTAAGTGTAAGTATTGCGATCGAGAAAATTTTTATCCTTTATTTTTAAAAACATGCAAATATATAACTAGTGTTTCCGGAGATTCATTTTGGACCAGGATAAGCATATTTATTTTTTTCTTCTTATTCAATCATTAAATTCTTCCAAAAGTTATATTTAGCATTTTTTCGTAACTTTTAATAATGAGAGATAGTTAATTATTTGAAATGAACAATATTAAAGGTACTTTAGAGGATGACGTATAAGAACATTGTGCATTTAAGCCCTGTAAAGTGACATAAACGGGGATAAGACCTTATATAATGATATTAAAGACCAATTAATTATACAATGATACACCGAGTTTAATCGAAATCGTTAGACCCATTTTTGAGAAAAATGTGCTTCAGCGTTGATATAAAGTGACACTTCCGGTTAGCCGATTTTAAGGAAAAAGTTGTAGGGACCTCTAAGGCATACACCTACCTTAAATACGTGATATCAGTTTCGTACGAATTTACGTTTTCGAGCTAGAGTGTTCATATACACACAGACACACAGACCATTTTTCGGACTTTGTTATTTGAACTCAGGGTATCTCAAAACGAGTATTTCCGTTGAAAACTCGGACTCAAAAATTTTTACGATCAGAATACTTACCAATACTATATATTATATATATATATATATATATATATATATATATATATATATATATATATATGTAAGTGAAAGTAAAAAGTTAACTCCATCTGCAACTGACACTGGGTATGAGAACGATGCATGTGAGATGTGATGTCATACAACATATCAGTACCTTAAATGACGATTATTACCGAGCCGTTCCATCATTCTAGCTTATTAACTTGAAAAAAAAATTTATAGTAACAGAAGTAAAAATTTCTTTTCAATTAAATTAAATTTCAAATTTTAATTAATTTTTATTTTCTAAGTTTAAATTGCTGTAACAGGTACGAACCCTATGACCCTTACTACCAGAATAGTGATTACTACGGCAGCGGTTCCTATGGAAGCGGTTATGGAAGCGGTTACGGATCTGGATATGGAACCGGTTATGGCAGTGCCTATAGGGGTGGCTATGACAGGTAACTTTATAAAACATTAAGCATGCCTCATAAATATTAATAGATATGTTAGAGGTATATTATTAATCATGACCTAAAGAAATAACCCTAGTGTATATTGTATATTTTTGTAACTAATAGTTTTGTTTATTTGTGTAAAGTATCTTTCAAGTAAAATTAGAATATAATAGTTAAGATTTTAAACTCTTCATTGACAGGCGCCTAAAAGGTTTTTTTTTTTATCCAGAATACATCATTTAACAAAAGTAGCAAACATTTCTTTTTAGCATGTTAATAACCATATTTGTGTTGTCTTCCAGACTAAATGAAAAAAAAAAAATTATCTTTATGGATAGTACCACCTAGACTAGAATATAGTTCATGATACTGACCCTTTTTTGTCAAATTATTAACACCCATCTAAGACTGCGTGAATGCCTTCATTTTAACTTAACCTAACACATACTTATTAAGAAAGTTCTCAGAAATGAGGCTTTTTTCGATTTGGAGATGGGTTAGCATTCTATTCCACGAGGTACTAAAACTCTTGAACAACCATTTTCTTTCCACTTCTTTTATATTCGATCACAGGAAAAAAGTGGCCTAAGAAATTATTGGGTTGTTTGACATCTACCCATAACATATCAAAACATGGAGGTTATAAAAAAGTATGCACATCATGCTGATATTCAGGCTGTTATTTTATAAAGATCAGTACAATCAAACAGACAGTGGTCTGAGAATTTCAAGCCGTTTTTTTTTTCACATTCAAGCCCAAAAAAGAAATTAAAGGGATAAACTTTTTAAAATTTCTACTCTCAGTAAAAAGAAATACCAGAAAATTCATATAGATTCAATAACAGGTGTCAGACTTCTACATAAATTAATAGATGTAATATACCTCTTAAGTTGAATAAATGCCAATCTAAACATTCCATCCATGTTAATTAAATAATTTATTTCGATTTTTACTTTCACTTAGGTATATATGTAATATATAGTAAATGTAAGTATTGCAATAACGAAAGAGTTTTCAACGGAAATACACGTTTTTGGGGTACCCTGAGTCCAAATAACCAAGTCCCGAAAAATGGTCTGTGTGTCTATGTGTGTGTTTGTTAGCAGTCTAGGGCAAAAATGAGATGTCATACGAAACTGATATTACGTATTTAATATAGGTATATGCCTTAGATGTGACAGCAACTTTTTCCTTAAAATCGGCTAACCGGAAGTGTCACTTTATATCAACGCTGAAACACAATTTTCTCAAAAACGGCTTAAACGATTCTGATTAAACTCTGTGTATAATTGTATACTGAAGTGCTCTCTAATACCAATCAGGTCTTATTCCCATTGATGGCACTTTAAAGGGCTTAAATGCCCAATGTTCATATCCGTCTTCCTCTAAAGTACCTTTAATATGGTTCATTTCAAATAATTAACTGTCTCTCATTATTAAAAGTCATGAAAAAATGCTAAATATAATTTTTGGAAGAATTTAATGAATGAATAAGGAGAAAAAAATAAATATGCTTATCCAGATCGAAAATGAATCTCCGAAAATACTAGTCAGAAGTTATACGTATAACATATCGTTGGGAAGCGGAGAATTTTAGAAAAATCAATATCTAATATAAAAACTTGTAGAGTGTAACGAAGAGTGGCAAATAATTTTTATATCGAAAATATCGAGAGGTACCCCTACCCTGCAAAAAGAGAATGGTTCACGGCCGATAGGGAAAAATCTGAACTATTTTCTGATCATCTATCATCTGTATTAGCACCATTTACTGACTTTAGGAACACATAACATGAAGTCTTAGTACTAAATAATCTAGATATACTACCACTACCGTTGACACCAATCTCTCTTTCGTTAACTGCACAACAAATCAAACAATTACCTAAATGAAAAGCCCCAGGTTATGACTTAATAACTGCCGAGGAACTCCAGCAAATACACAGGAGAGCACTAGTACTTCTTACAATAATATACAACTGTATGCTAAGGAAATACTAAATTCCCACTACAATGGAAATATTCACATATAAAAATGATACACAAAAGGGACAAAGACATTTTCACTCCTACATCCTACCAACCTATTAGACTCTTTCCAATATTTTCCAAAGTATTAGAAAAATTAATATACAAAAGGTTGGTTAACATACTAATGGACCAAAACATAATTCCTGACCATCAGTTCGGCTTTCATACATTTCATTCAACTATACACCAATCACACAGAGTTACTGATTATATTGCTGGAGCACTAGAGTAAAAATCATATGCAACCGGCGTGTTTCTGGATGTTGCCCAGACATTCCAGGGACTTGCCCACAAGTCTGGCACCAGGGACTTCTCTTTAAATTCAAAACTATTCTACCTCATAGGTACTATCTCATTATTCAGTATTTTCTCTTCGACAGATATTCGACAGTTATCCGAGAGGGCTTATAAATTTCCTCAATTCGACCAGTTTCAGCAGGAGTACCTCAGGGATCAATATTGGTTTCTTTACTCTACCTAATCTATACGCATGATATGCCTACCACCTCCAAAACATTGACTGCTACTTACGCTGACGATACAATTTTAACAAAAAACCACGATCATAGCCTTACTGAATTTACATAATAACTTATTATATTTACAAAATTGGCATTCACTTTGGAAAATTAGATTTAATCATGACAAATCATAGCATTTACACTTCGACGAGACACAAACTCACCAGTTTATATCGGCAACAACCAAATTCCTCAGACGGACACTGTTCGTTATATTGAGTTAATATTTGACAGAAGGATGACCTGGGGCCCATTTGTCAAAATGAAACAAAAGACTCTGAACAGGCGTCTGAAAATACTGTAATCACTTTTTTTTTTTGGTCAAAATTTATAATCAGACAAAAACTAAATACACACACTTATCTTCTCAAACCCATTTGGACATACGCTTCACAAATTTATGGTTCTGCATAAAAGACGCACTTACAAAAACATTTCAATCCAAAATTTAACGACTTATAACAGGAACTCTCTGGTACTTAAAGAACAAAACTATACATAACGACTTGCGACAACCAACTGTCGATGAACACATACGTGATATCTACTCTCGATTTCATCTTAAACTACACGGACATCACAACGGACTTATTAACGACATGGCCGCAGCTGACATGCCCATCAGAAGACGACTGAAGAGGAGCTGGATGAGAGATCTTCTTTGCTGAATTAAGGAAGTAAACTAAGACCAGTAAGAGATGCTGTTGATTTTTTTCTCGTATCTAAAATGCCAATTTTTTTATTAGTTCTTATTAGCACAATAAGCAGTTATTGTCAAGCTTATGACAGGTATGGATTGAAATATGAAGAAAAGAAAAAAAAATTGTAGCCCTCACGTGTTTTACGCTCCATGGTTAAAGATACGAGTGTTAATCAGTAAAGTACACATCATAACATTGACAAGTTTAGGGCGTAGGTCAGAAGAAACGGCTCATGAAATTTTGAGCCCACTATGAACATTTGATTGTACTCATCTCTTCAGCATTGATCAATAAATTGAAAATTAGTTTAGTTTTGACAAATTATAGTAACCTCATTATTCTGACATGCTGGATCGAGGTCACGAGAAATGACCCAATAATTTCATATGCCATTTTTTTCTTGATTTTTTGATCGAATTATCTTACGATTCCAATAGAAAGAAAATGAGTGCTCATGAGTTTTAAGTACCTAATTAAATCGACATGTTTACCGATTTTAAGATTAGAAATGTCTAATTTCCATGAATTTTCGTAGCTAAAAAAGTTGTACGTTACAATTAAAAGAAACCGCCTCCCAAGATTTAGACAAGAGAATATACTGCTGACTAATAGAAAATTAATATTGTCTGTAAGTTACTAAAATCTCTATTTATGTTTTATGTTAAATTAACTAATAAAGTGGTTTGGGGCTATAGTGGTAAATGCAATAAGTACATAAATCTGTTCGTTAATCAGAGGTAATTAAAAGGCACCACTCATCCTGGCTCTGTTAAACAAAATATTATTTAAACTAATCCATTATGACAATAAATTTTAATTTATTACCATAATTGTAAATATTTTTTTTTAACTAAAACTCTAAAATTTAATTTTAAGCTGTAACATTGGTTGTTAAATCATGATAAAAATATTACAGCTCAATAAATCGTCAAAGATCTCTGTTCTTATTCATTTATTTTTTCAAATTCATATTACAACATAGGTTTTAAATCAAGCATTTATCAATTTTAAAATTATATGTATCCTACTTGAAAATTACAAAACTTTTTTATTTTTTATTTTGCACTTACATTTATTTATCCACACCTGTCAATTACAACTATCGACAATCAGCAGATGTGCTGGCACAGTCATGAAAAAATAAATAAATAAATAAAAAGGCTTGATAGGCATGAGGAAAAGCAATAACCAGCGGCATCCTTTCCATGGCTTTTACTTACATATAATGACGTAAGTAGGTCTCTCATCCAGAATCTTTTCAGTTGTCTTCTGGAGTTCTCCGGCATAATAGTAGTGGCCATTTCTTTAATTAGCTAGTCGGAGTATCCATGTAATTTATTACGAAATCGTTTGTAGTAAGTTCGTATGTCTTCATTGATCGTTTGGTATTTGTAAGTCAGTGTGTAAATTGTTATTATTCACGTACCAGGGTGCTTGGATAATTAGTCTGAATATAGTATCTTAGACTGAAAAGTTTGAAGTCCTTTTATGTGTGTTGATTTTTCAATTACATATATTTGTAGTCCGTAAGTCCAAAGAGGTTTCAGTAGGTATGTATAAATATTTAATTTCTGTCTTGTTTTTAATTTAGAATGTCGTCTTAATAATGAGTGCAATAGTTTTAATCTGTGATTTAATGGTGCATGTTTTTTCTTTAAATGTAGACCCCATGTCATTCTTCTGTCAAACGTCAGGCTTAGGTATTGTACTCTATCTGTTTGTGGAATCGGTATGTTGTCTAAGTATCCAGCAGGGCATGTTTCTAGTCTTAGAGTAAATGTGATGTGTTGTGACTTTTGATGTTGTAGGTTAAGTGATGCCTGTGTAGGATTATCGTGTCTCGTAATGATAGCAGTGTCGTCTGCGTAGATTGCTGTAAGTGTGTGGATACTTAAAGGGATGTCATTTGTGTATGTTATGTACAGTACTGGGGCTAAGATTGATCCCTGAGGTACACCAGCTAAAATAGGTCGAATTGAGGATAGACCGTGTCGCACAGAAAAATCTGTCTGAGAGAAAGGAGTGAAGAATTAAGTAGTAGGTTGGTGGAAGTATGGTCTTGAGTTTGAAGAGAAGCCCCTGACGCCATACTTTGTCGAAAGCTTGGGCGACATCCAGAAATACTCCGGTTGCATATAGTTTCCGCTCTAGTGCTGTAGATATGTAGTCAGTTACCCTGTGTAATTGTTGTGTTGTTGAATTTAATTTTCGAAACCCATATTGATGGTCAGGAATAATCTATTTGTCTGTTAGTATATGTAATAGTCGTGAGTATAATAGTTTTCAAATAATTTAGAACACACTGGAAGCAAACTAATCGTTCTATATGAAGAAGGATTGTTAGTTTCTTTGTCTGGCTTTTTAATCATGGTTACATGAGAGTATTTCTACTGTATTGGAAATTTTATGGCCCTAAGAAAGCAATTGAAGATTGTGGTGAGAAACACTAGAGCTTTCCTTGGCATTTGCTGGAGCGCCTCAGCATTTATCAAGTCATGACCAGGAGTTTTTCTTTTCGGTAATTGTCTAATTTCTTGTGCAACTTGTGATGGTGTGAAAAGAGGTGGTGTTAGTGTGAGTTGTAGTGATATGTCTAAGTTATTCTGTACAAAAATATCATGTTCTGGGTTAACGAAGTCCGTATGTGATTTAAAAACAGGGGAAAGATGAGTAACAAAGAGTTCAGATCTTTCTTCGTCCCCCAAGAACCATCCTCTCTTCGTCGTGGTGCTGACACCTCCCGATGCTTTAAAAGATTCCTTGGTTGTCTCCATAAACTTCCATCGTCCGTCGAAAGGTTGTTAATAAAATTGTCGTAGTTTGTGCTTTTGAATTTTTGAATATGTCTTTTAAGTTCGTTGTTCAATCTGTTAAAAGTTTGTCTGCCTGAAGGAAGTCTATTAGTCTGCCACACTTTTCGAACTCTACTCTTTGCCCTGATTAAGTCCCTTATGTACATTGGATAATGGGGCAAGTTCACTGCTCTTTGTGACCTAGATGTTGATGAGGACCATGCTGTATCTTGTATACTTTTTGTAAAAGTTTCAAATGCTTCTTCTAGTTCCCCTTGATTTTTAATTGAACCAAATATTGGTATTCAAATGGTCTCTATATGCGTCCCAGTCCATGCAACCTGTTATGAGATTAGGTCTCTTTTGTGCTTCAGAAGGCGCGTCGAAGAGAACCTTGTGCACCGAGGAGTGATCAGAGCAAAGATCAGAGCTTGTAATGACGGCAAATGGTACGGTTGTTTGTAATAAAGTCCTTTTTTAATAAAGAAATCAAGTAAGTCAAGAGTTTTGCGTCTGGAGGGGGGCCAATAAGTTGGTGAATTTGGAGTTATTGTGTCTAATGAAAGTTCATGGAGAACAAACCAGAGATTTCTGCCTGTTGGAGTAGACAACCTTGAGCCCCAGGCTTGATGCTTAGCATTATAGTCTCCACCTGCGAAGAAGCATCTTCCGAGGCGTTTGAAGAACTCAGAAAACATCGTGGATGTAAGCTTGTACCTAGAGGGACAGCAAACTGAGGCAAATGTTATAGTGTAGCGTTTAATGTATAATGTTATTCCTCTTGATTGTATGTCGGGTGTAATGTGTAAGTCTTTGGGATTGTGTTTTAGTGAATTTTTTACGAGTATCGCTGTTCCTCCATGTGTAGTTTTGTCTGGGTGATCAGTTCTATAAATAGAGTAATCCTGGATGTAAATTTTTGATCGAGATGCCAGATGTTTTTCAGTAATGAGTGCGACGTCGATCCTTGCAAGTATAAGTCAAGTTCAGTACTGTGTTGTGTCAGAGTCCGTTGGCATTCCACAAAAGAATTCACAGAGAATCCACAGTTAAATTATTGCGGGACATAATTAGAGCACCAGACCTGTGTAAACTGTGATAGCTGTTGAAGAAGAATGAAAAGGGGCTGGATTAAGTTATTTAACCCATTAATTATATTAAATAATTGGGAAGAGCTATTATCTACCTGAGGATATTGCTATTATTACCGTCTGGGCAATGCCTCCCCTCATACCTGTACATGTTTTTTGGTTCTGGGGTGCTGAGTTCGATGATGGTTGATTATGTTGTTGCTGAGGTCCAGTGATGATCTGTGGTTCCACTTGGTTGAACCGCTGCCGTATTGGAGGGAATTCATGAATGCCTGGAGGTCTCTGAGGTGGCTCTGCTACTGTGGGATGCTGAAGACGGTTTCTTGCATTGCGCTGCACCCTGAGATATTTCAGCGTCTAGCAGCCTCTGTAGTTAGCCGGGTGCTGACCACTACAATTGGCGCACTTAGCGGGAGTCTCTCTAGTTTTTAAACATGAACTGCTTTCGTGATATTCGCCGCACTTCACACAGCGTGGTCGATTTATTGCAATATGTTTTAGTGTGCCCATATTGCTGACACCGAACACACTGAGGAATACTTCGCATTTGACTTGGTTCCTTGATTTTAATGTGAGAGTAATATAAAAACTCAATTTTAAAAATATCTTTTCTGAACGTCTCTTTTGTAACGTCTACGAAAAACATAGGAAAACGATTTTTTAAATCGAGATATCACGTTTACCACATTTGATACTTCATAGCCCATATTTTTAAATTCTTCTCTGATTATCTCGACTGGTGTTCTATGATGGAGATATTTAACAACAACCCTTGGACAAGTGTCCTGTGGGAGTTGGTAGGTGTGAAAGAACGCGCCTTTATTTCGTAGGATTGAATTTAATTTGCGATATATATCAGGTGTTTGTTGGTAAACAGTGACCTATTTTAATGTTGATTTCGTCTTGAATGTATTAGGGCCAGCTTCGTTTTCTAAGAATGAAATTAAAGCATGATAATTCTCAACACCGTTTATAAAAATTGGTGGAGTTTTATCATTTTGAGGCGGTTGTCTCTTGTTTCTTCACTTTGCGAGTTCATCTTGGTTAGAACCTCAAAACTGTTAGAGATTGGAATAGGTTCTGCTGGTCGTTTTTGTGCTCTTGGCTCGCTTGAATCTGAAATAGATCTTTTACGACCAATAACCAGCTCCCAGGAGCCAACGCCACTGTTTGTGTCACTATTTGCTAAGTTCATATTACTTACCTCCTTGTGTTGTGACCTTTGCACCATGGTTGGTGGTGGAATCCGCTCAATCTTTGTTTTATTTTTTGTCTTCTGCTGTGTTGTCTTCTAAAAACACTTTTGCTACACAAAAAAATGAGTATTTATACTATAAATTATCACTTTTTAGAAGAGACAAAAGCAAATTAACCTTTATCGTTGTTTAACATCAGCAGCTGTTGCATTACAAAACTTAGCAATATAAAAGCTTTATCATCTACCATCAAAGATCTAGTTTAATTTCAAGAGTTTAGTTTTTTTTTCATATAAAAAGCGATAAATAGTAAATTAAATAGATCCTTCGGAACATAGTTCAATAGATGGACCCTGTATAAACTTATTTATCTGCATATTTAAATTAATTTTATTTTTATTTTTAATACACTTGTAATTAACAACAAAGTAGACAATAACCATTATAAGCTCATTGTCATCCTGTAAATAACATTGCTAACAGTATTTACTACTTTATAAACAGTTTAATACCACCATTGTATTTTTTATGATTTTTAAATTTTTATCTGAATTTTCTATAAAATTCTACAGTGCTGTTCTCTTGAAGTGGAACACTATGAATATGTATATATATATATATTGTAATTATACCATTAAATGCCAACATATCATAATTTTGAAATACAAATTAGAATTTTTCTTATAAAATTTTGTAAGGCTGTTTTTTTTTTTTTTTATGTGCAATACTATGAATATATATTTTTTCATATGAGCCTATAATAGAAAAAAAATTTAAAATTGTATTTTTAACATGCTTCTTTAGCATCATATTGTTACAAAAATAATTTCATTAGTTCGATATATTTACTACAATACTATGGAAAAGTTAGATGTGTGGATAAATAAAAAAAGTGTGAAAAATTTGGTATTTAGTAATACTATAAGTCTTATTATAATAACAATATATATATATATATATATATATATATATATATATATATATATATATATATATATATATATATATATATATATATATATATATATATATATATAACAATGTAGTAATTATTCTCGTAAATAATAATAATAATAAATTATGAATTATTCATAAAATATCAGAATTAAAAATATACATTAGCTAATTTTATAAGCTGTAATTATAAATAAATTGTTTACAGTTAGATTCTCCTAAATTATCAATGCCATTTATAATAAATGAAAATCTAAAGTGAAATTAAATATATTCTTTAAAGCCAGTTAAAAAAAATATTTAATTGAAATATTTTTATCTTATACATCATATTGATTCCACTTCAATAGTAAAGCACATGAAAATAAAATAAATAATTAACAAATGATCCCTATGTTTGTTATTTCAAAAATAAATTTTAAAAATAAAGCAGTCTGTACTTGAGCCTTGGAAAGACAAATAACAACGGCTACAAAACTACGGGAACATCCAGCTAGCAACCCAGAGCAGGCGCTACTTAGAGTTTCACAATGATCCTAAAGATTAATAGAGGTTTGTAATTATTATGAATTTACAATCAATAACAATTCTATTATTACCTTATCATATTGTATAGCATCAAAAACTAACCAATTCTGAACTGTTCAACTTTTTTTAAAAACAATATTCAAAGCTCATATTTTAAATTTATATATAAATCTTTAACTTAATTTTTAATAAAATTAAGCTTTAAAATTATGACTTTTTGGAAGGATGGGGGTGTTTATAGTACAAAGGATATTAGTAGTATAGTAATTGTGTTACTATTACTGATTAATAATTGACTGTTGAAAAGAATAGGAGCCATCCTCACAATCATTTATGATATTAATGATATGATTAAAAGGTTTAAAATGCAAAGCCTTGTATCTTTAAATGCAGATATAAATAAAACAATTCTGGCAAAATCAGGATAGAAACACATATTGCAAATTAACAGACCAAAAAATGGGGACCATCTAGAGAAAGTACATCAATCCAAGGCATCCTAACACATAGTGGATTTATTTGTCAAAAGTCACTAATTACATTTTCAATCGAGTAGAACTTTTAAATACCATTTTGTATATTTCTATCTTATTTATTGATGCATGAACAAAATATGTGCATCAAGATGACACTAATTCTATAGATATATATCAAAAGTAGTAACATTAAGTACACAATATTATGACTTTTCAGAGAATAAATACATTAAAGTAGCATAGTAATTTATTTTTTATTTAAAATTAATTAAAGACCATTTGCAATAAACTGATAATATTTAATTTGGATCCTAGGGATACAAGGATGTATTTGAATATCCTTGGAGAGATTGTTAATATATCGTTTGTGAAATGTTGTTGTAACATGAACTTTGGTCATCATTATTCAACCATAGTTAACCGTAGTTATTTTTGTCCTGACAAATGACCTCTTTATTTACATGTATTTTACAGACTCGAGTCTTTATGTTAGCAATCTTCCGCTTATACTATAACCGTTAATTTATGTCTGTTTTTTAATTTTTTGCTCTTTTATTTGCATTAACTCACAATTTATTTTTAATTTATTCTATAAAATTCTCGACAAGAAATGATTATAGAATGACATTTAAACTTCTGAGCTCTTGATAGTATTCAAATTTTAAATTTCTGATTAACACACTACTACAGGTTATCTACAAAACAAAATAAATTGAAATAAGCTTACCAATTATAATGTAAAATCAAATTATTAAAACAAAACAAATGAAGACGGTCTATTAAATAGATTCTATCTGATATGGTAGTTTGTCTAAAGTAATTTAGAAGAGGAGCAGACTTTTCCCTCCCTCAGTTTTCTAAGTTTATCCCTTAAGTTGTTTACATATTAATCATTCATTTTAACTATTAAATTGCTGATAAGTAAAGCAAAACAAAGTGAGATAGACAGGATAGTAAATTTTTACTATTAAGATTAAAAGTTAAAATAAAATCTCCATTTTTCTTTTTTAATTATTATAAAATTATTTTTCTTGATGGTGATGGTTGCTTCATCTAGCGATGGTGACAGCATCTAGCCATTTTTTTTTCCTAAGCCAAAATCGTTGTTCACTTGATCATCCGACATCTTGCTGCCCAGTATAAATTAGAGTTTTATATATTCATTTAAAAATATTTTCTTTCTTATGTCTGTCAAAGCAGGACATTAGCTTAGATGATCTGCATTAATTCTTCCTTGATTACAGCTAGGATCCTCAGCCAAGTCTATACTATCTCCCGTCTATAATATCTCCCTTCCACCTTGTCTCTGTGTATTTTTTTTTATTCCATCCTTCACCATGTTCCTCACCATTCACCGAATTGAATCAAAATATTTTGGATAGACTGGTTGAGGCAACTCTGCTCTTCTCTTGACGAGCATTTTCTGGAATCCTGCAATGGCTCAGAATCCACTGCAAGACCATATTGGTGTCTTCTTATATTAGGTTATAGAGAAGGCATTGGCACTCCAAGAAAGCACTCGACAGACATTCATTCACACTAGTAACAGCGAGGATGGATACTTGAGAGTCGACGAAGAGAGCAGCGCTTTGAACTTGACTTCCAGATAGTGTCCTTAGGGCTATAAGGATCGGCGCATCTAGCCAATTTTATGCCCCACCTCTGATATTTTCATTCTTAATTGTCACTTGTTACAGTCTTACAATATTTTTTTTTTACTATGATGTTCTTACTAGAATGTTACGACATACATTATATGGCCCCACATCATTGTTTATCAAAATTAAGCTTTTTAATGCATCAAAATTTTATTTTGAATATGAGTGCCAACATATATGAGCCTCTCAGTTGACAGAGTGACTAACTCCTATTTCAACTTTTTTGAGTCAAATCTTTTTAGTGATGTTTCAAGCTGGATAATTTATAATATCTGCACAGACAATGAGTAAATTGTTTCCAGAGTAGGTGATTGAAATGTTGAAATATAGAACTTTGAATAAAGTTATAAATTTTCTGATTAGAAATATCACTAAAAATAATTAAATATTGAAATTGGATTATGTCAACTGAAAGTCTCATATGTAGAATTTTGTAAGGTTGCAATGTCATATTATTTTTTAAGATACTTATTTAAAAACATCCCAATTTATATTTTCATAAGTAATATAAGATTATTATCATTATAATATTATGATTAAATAAGGAGCAATATGTTATGTACAATGTCTTCTGAACAAGGAAGAAAAAGATAATTATATTTATAACTGACTTATTATAAAATATCAAATATCATGTAATTAAACTACTGAATTTCAACATGAAATAAAAATTAAAATATTTATCAACAATTACATGAACTGACAGAATGTATAAGTTGTCGTTGAAAAAATGAATGATATAAATAGTTAATACTACTTTTGATTTATATAATAAGATTAATTGTTGTGTTAATATTTTAAAATAATGAATTCATTATTGTTTTCAGATATGGCTATGATAGGTACAACAGGTTGGACAGGTACAACCAATATGACCGATCTAACTACAGAAGTAATTATGATAGCCGCAACCCAGATAGATACTATGACAAGAAGATATAATAAAATGGATAGTCTTTTAAATATTTTTTATTATAAATATAAGTTGTCCCACAATCTTTGTAAATTAACTTTAATAAAATATATTTTTAAAAATATATGATCCTTTAAGTTAATGATTATCCTTCTTTCAATTCCTAATTTTCTGATTGTAACATTAGGTTCACTTCATTGCACAGAGTAGTTACTTATGTGACAAAGGTTAAAGGTGTAAAAGATTACATTTTTCTTTAAGAAAGTAATGTGGCTATTGACAATCCAAATAACTTAATGGTATTAATAAATTGTAAGAATATGGTATAAACATTTGGTGCAATAGGCAAAATAGACAAATTCTATTTACTACCCTACATTCAGTAAAAATAAATTAAAAATCCAACATTTCAAAACTTCTTGAAAGAATTGTCCATGCACAGCTTAACACCTTCCTAGAACAAAAAGCTCTCCTCAATCCCTTCCATTCTGGTTTCCGATTCCAGTTCTCCACCCAGTCTACTTTGTTGAAAATTACACAAGACCTTCATTTCTCCATAGACAAATAGAAAATCACTATCCTGGTGTTCTTTGATTTCTCAAAAGTATTCGATTCAGTCTATCATGACATTCTCCTTTCCAAACTCAAAAAACTTTTCAATATCAAATAGTACTCTAAAGTGGTTCCATTCCTTTTTGTATTAAATATCCAAAACATCCACCATACCTAATGAAACTCCTTCCCGCCCGCTCTCACTAACCAGCGGTGTTCCTCAGAGATCTTCGCTCTCCCCAACTCTTTTCTCCATCTACATCAACAACCTTTCTGATTCCATCCATCATTCACAATATCATTTATATGATGATAATATCCAAACCTACCTTTCCTTTCATCCTACCAAGATGCTTGTGCAATCCAAAGGCTTCAAGAAGGCATCGATAGTATCAATACTGTGAGGAACGATTTAAAGTTGAATGTTGAGAAGACCAAAGCCATTCTCATTGGTTCTTCCAAGCATCCAATTAATTCCACGTCTTATTATCCTATTCTGCCTCATTGGCCTACCTATTCGTTTCCACACTTCCGTTAGAAACCTTGGGGTAATGTTTAATCATAATCTGTACAGCAACAATCATATTTCTCAAATAATCCGAAAATCCATTCCTACCCTCAAACAGTTCCTATGATCCCGTGATTCCATGCTTCTTAAAATACGCCAGCTCCTAATTTCCTCACAAATTTTCCCTAATTTCGATTACGGCTGGTTTGTATATGATGGACTGTGTCGGGTGGGCTTGAGATCAGATTAAAGAGACTAATGAGTTGTTTCATTAGATTCATTTATGGAGTCCCCAGGTGCTCCCACGTCTGAAGTTGGTATGCCGAGTTGAAGTGGCATTATTCAGTCTTCCGACGGTAATACTTCCTAGGTGTATTCCTTTTTCGAACCTTTTCAACCAAAAAACCCTATTACTTTCTCGATTTGTTTACTCCTTCTTCCTATGTCCATTAGTTCAACACGAGATTCCAGCCCTCAAACCTGTTTATTTCTCCTCATAGAATTGTTTCCATTCCTTGTGTCCAAAAAATCCTTGTGTGCTACCATGTTTTTTTTTTTTTTTAATTCTCTACCAACCTCCATACGCAAATATCATCCTTGACCTCATTTAAACATAGTTTATTTATCCATCTCCTCAAAATCAATCTTCCGAATATGTGTAAAATAATGTTCACATTTATAATATACATCCCCCACATTGTTTATGTGTAAAAATATGTGAACTCGCATCTCAAGTGAATTTTCTTTATTGTAACCTTAGATCTAGACAATTTTGTAATCTAATTTAATTCCAATGCCAGGGAATTCTCTTTAAATTGTACATTGTAGTTATTCTAAGGGAACTTAGAATTTTCTTTTCGAATGCGAATGGTATTAGAAATCAAACAGACGAACTATCGGCTTTATTACTTGACAGGAACACTGATATAGCACTAATTACTGAAACTCGACTAACCACTAAACAGCTCTTCAAAATATCACAATATTTGACATATCGTAGTGACCACTCTGGCGGAAGAGCACATGCCAGTACTGCTGTAATTGTAAAACAATCCCTCCCCCATCAACTACTCCCATTACCTTCACAAGACTTCCTACAATTCACTGCTGTCGTAATCAAAACTTTCTCATCTCCGGTTACCCTTGTATTAGCATATTGCCCTCCTAATCGACCCATATCCAATTCCCAATTCAGTTCTCTCCTCGACTTCTTAGGAGATCACTTCATCTTGGGGGCAGACTTAAGAATGATGGACTAGAGCCAGAAATGATTCTCGTAGGACCCGTTCCGATCTGGCAGCATTGGATCAAAATCACCCGCATTTTCCAGAAGCTATACTTTGCTAGTAAACAGTGTTAATCGGAGTCGGATTCCAGAATTGCTTACCGCTTTCGCCTCTGCAAAACTAAAAAGGAGGCTGACCAAAGCGCCTCCCTGCCTAAAACAATGATTTTTGGGAAAGGGGTCAGAATGATTTACTTTCACACCTACTATACACTTTGAGCTCAACATTGTCAACTCAACCAGTCTCACTAATTTCATCGGTACGTTAATTTCTTTTAGGGCCTGGTAAAGTTCCGGTCGACCAACGCTGTCATACGCGGATTTGAAATCGACTTACACTCTTTGCATTTTCTTAACATCAATCCCAATGTAAACAGTTGCTCCATAGTGGATCATCTCCTTTTAAATCCAGCCTGATACTTCCCGATCCCTCTATCCGATAGGAACCCATATCTCGAACAGGATATTTGAGAGTACTTTATAAACAGAACAATACCCCTGTAGTTACAGCATTCCAGCTGATCTCCCTTCTTGTGTTGCGGGCTGATTAGATTTGGTGATCTTCACATAACTTTGTGTATTCTCTTGCCTGGGAACTAGGTACTTCCTACAACTAGGCCTTGAGAATTCGCAGTCAATCAGCCTTTGACCACTGTCGTTAGTAAACTCGTGTAGGCTGAAAGCTCCTGTAGTCTGCCGGTGCACATATTCCTGACCTACTTGTGCGTTTTAATATCCCATAACTATCTTAACTTTGTTAGCGGGATAAGCCGCAAAAGCTATCACGAAATCTTCGTAGAAGCCATCTTTATCTTCCCCTGAAAATACTTCAATAGGTGTATGCCAATTGATAAAAAATGTGTCAAATAATTTCCCGTTGAGACAGAAATAGTATATACTGTGAGAGATGGGTGTAAATATTAAGACCAGTTGCTGAGCTCTTCCTTTAACAATACATCCAGTACCGAAGGTCTGGTAAGTTTTCTGGCATCTGTAGTACAGGGTAAGATATTTCTTTTCAACTGTACCACTTCCAAACCAGGGTACTTGGATCGCTGCTATGCCGATGTAGTGATCGTTCAATAATATTAAGGAGCGCCCGAAATAACCCTAGTCGGTTGAGACTTTTAGGAGTTTTCGTGATAAGCAATTTTAAGAGGAGTAGGTTGTCAGCTTATGATCAGTATTGTCAGATGGATCTTATAAGAGTATCATTATCAACTTTACTACAAAAAATGAGCTGATATGAAAGATTGTGTTCCCAAGTGGAATCTCTACGATTATTCTCTGAATACAGTTCACGTGTACATCATAGCATAGGTGATATTTACTGTTTACAGTTGTAAACTATTTTTTTTCTCTTTCTTACTTCTGTTATGACAGCGGTTCTGTCACCAATAAATCAATAAGTAATTTCCTGTAAGGCGCCTACTAAGAGGTCTCGTCCACTCGACTCTACATCTCCAATGACCAGAACGAATACACCAAGACCATGGTTGAATAATCCCCTTTCTTTACTCTTAACCCGTTCTAAATGCTTCAAAATAAAACAGAAGTAATAAAGTATGTAGCAGTAGAGAACCAAGGCCTTCTCCAATATTTTTAAACAATATAAAAGATTTCGATAGACTCGCAATCTGATTTTTAATCAATCCTTTAGAGTGCTTTATTAACATCTGTAATGTAGTATATAAGGAATTAATTTTTATTTCCATAGGGATAATAATTTTCGTTATTTTGTGATAGATTCCACTTGTATTGGGTTATTCCCTAAAAGTAAATAAATAATATAAAAAATTTCCAGTTATTATGTACACAACTAAATATAAATTAGTCATGTTAATATTTACTTATTTTACATTTCGTGCTGAGTATCCCACATACACATAAAATATATATATTTTATATAAATATATGTATTTATAAAATAATTGTAGATAAATTCAGTTTATAAGTTCAGTTCTTGTAGCCAACAAAATAGACTGCAACCTACAGCTAACGTTCCAACCGTCAATAAGTTACAAATCAAGAGTCAACTGGATAAATATGATTAGTGGCATGATAAAAAAATTGAATTATTGCTGAGAATAAAGGCCCAAAGCGATATATTTTCAGTATTTCCTCCTCTCGTTTATATGTATTAAATATTTGGCTTATATCCGAGTTAATAGATGTGTCCATTGATGATAAATGTCTAACAAATTTAAATTCAGTTTTGTCAGAACTCAAGCAATGTTACTTACCACTTTTATCCACTTGATCCTTCAATGGATTGAAGTAGAGACTACTTCAATTATTAATTATAAACACATAAACAATTATATATTATAAAATATTAGTATAGTAAATTTGACTATACGTAATCTTGTAACGATTACGCGCAATATAAAAATATCTTTGGAACGATTATAGATTCTTAACATGATGCGACATTAATATGCTATAACAACTCTTTAAGTTGACATAATAAAGCACGCTTTTTGATAAAAACTGGACATATTCGAACCTTCAATGTATATAATGAGGTGAAGACGTAATTTCCTATATTTAGACCTCTCTTCAAGGTCCCATGTGTCACTCGGAATCGTACGAAATGCTCTTGATGAATCAACCATTTATGATATTTATTTAAAAAGATAATCTTTCATCAACTATAATCGCCTTATTTCAAAAAGTAAATTAAAAAAATATAACTGCAGAATATTTGTTTAACAAAATAGTAAGTAATGATCTTTTTTTTTTTTTCATTCAGACTTGTCAAACAAAGCAGGTCCTATTATGCCAGTAAAAATATTTAATTGTCACTGTAAGATTTTTCAATATGTTTTAAACTGCATTTTTATTGAACATTTCTTGATATATGATTATTGAATGTAACTTATACATCTTTTTTGTTGATGAAAATAAATAAATACATTTGGCCTAAATTAAGGGTATTGAGTATTTGGGATGTATGAAACAATCATTCCATATTACAATAAAATATAAAAAATAGAAAGTAATAACATAGGAAAATAAAAAACACATTCATACTTATTTACAATATTCAGTCACAAGATAACTGTCAGCTGAGGGAGCTCCGAGTCGGGCCCTTTTCCCCACGTGTGGAAGATAAGGCAACAAGACTCCAAGAGATCACGGCGCCTCTCTCTCAGCTGCATCACAGGAATGGGAATTCAGTGGAGACTAAGAGAGGGCAGTAAAGCCACATACACTCATGACTTGTGTGGAAGCTGGCCATTGCCAGGACTGCAATTACGTATTTACAAAAGATCTCGAGGCCACTGCCGTTGTAACCTTCTAGGAGGATTGTAGAGATGACTGGAATTGGATCAGGATCGCGCTAACAGATTAGGATGATGGATTCGATTCTGATGAAAATTTGAGAATCGGGATGGAATAACGTCAACATAACAGATTTTAAGGTCGTGATTTATGGTTTTGTTCGTAACATAATAAGGAGCATTAACTATTATACGAAGGATTTTAGACTGGAAAGATTGGATGCGTTTGATGTTCGAAAATTTAGTTGTTCCCCACAGTTCAAGTCCATATGTCCAAATGGGTTTCAGTATGGTCTAGTATATTAATAGTTTGTTTTAAATTGAGAAGTTAGATTTTTTGTTAAGTAGTCTGTATAACTGGCCAAACCGTCGATTAAGTTCTTGTATTTTAAGTGTGATATGTGTGTTCCATGTTAGTCTTTTGCCTAAAAGGAATCCAAGATATCGAACTGTGTCTGAGATGGGAAGAGGTACAGAGTTGAAAAGGATATGTGGACAGGATGTCGGAGCGTAAAGGTGACATGCTTGCATTTGGATTCATTGATTTTGATGCGCCAATTGTTTTTGATGCGCCAAACAGAAAGGCACTAGTGCAGTATTGCTTGTTTTCAAGTGCAGAGGATATATGGTCAACAACGCGAAGGTCTTGCTGAACAGTGGAATGTCTTGAGCGGAATCCAAACTGATGGAAAGGGATGTTGTGGGATTCGAGTATGGGTAGGATACGTTTGAGAAGATTTTCGAGAGGATTGGGAGTAAGCTTATTGGTCTATAGGATGGTGTGTTTTAAACAGGTTTACCTGGTTTTGGGAAACAGGTTGATTATGAAATGTTTCCACTCCAAAGGAAAGTTAATTGTACGATGGATGCAGTTGTATAGATAGGTAAGGAATATAATTGCTATTTTAGGAAGTTGTTTGAGGATTTGTGAAGTGAGGAGATTATATCCAGGGATTTTATATTAGTAACAGGTTTAACTGGTTTAGGGAACAGAATGATTATGGAATATTTCCATATCAGAGGAAAGTGAGTTGTGCGGAGGATACAGTTGTATAAGTATGTGAGGAATATGATTGCATTTTTGGGAAGTTGTCTAAGGATCTGGGAAGTAAGGAGATCGTGTACAGGGGATTTTCGAGATTTCAAGTTGTTTATAAGGAATTTGACCTCAGAGGGGTTGACAGCTTTAGGAGGCAAGGAGAGAGGAGTTCTTTAACTTTAGCAGTGTGGGTGGGATGGAGTTCGAGGTGGGGAGTGAATGTACTGGATAGATGTTTAGTAAATTCCTCTGCAATATTCTCGTCTGACGAAGCCCAGGAACCGTCATCACAGCAGATAAGATAAGAAATAGAATGGGATTTAAGAATATTTTTGTTACTCTCCAGAGAGAGTTATCTATTATGTTATATGAGTAGATAGTGTGGAAAGGATTGGGATCTAAAGGTTGCTAGTTTATTTTTTAATTGTTTGGAATAATAATTATATGACTTTCGATCATCAAGATGCCTGTTACTTTGCCGGAGGGACCTAGAGCATCGTTTGGTGTGGATTATGTTCCATAGGTCTTGTGGGGTAAGGGATTTATTTTTTGGTGTTTTGGGTAATGATTAGGTGAGCATGCAGTCCAAACTGCTTGTTGGATGATGGTAGTAAAGAAGTGCACAGAATCGTCAAGGTCTTCAGGTGTTTTTAGGAGAACTCTGAGGTTTATATCATTATCCAGTATTTGACAGGAGAGGTTCCGATTAACTGGGCCTCTGGTAGATGAAGGTGGAGGCAATTTGGGGAATCGGTATTACATCAAATGATAGAAGTAAGGGACTGGGGTCTGAGGAAAGATCATCGAGCCGGAAAATGGAAAAAATGAAGTTGGCCGAAACCTTTATGAATAAAGAAATCAAAGCAGGAGGATCGGTTGGCCAGTAAGCACAGGCAGTTCTCTCTCGGTTGTTTGAAGTTCTGACGCCCCATTGATATTTTTTTGCATTTAAGTCTGCACCTAGAAGGAAGCGTTGTCCTAAGGAATTAAGGAAGGAGTTAAATTTGAATTCAGATATGGGTATTTTAGGAGGGGAATATGCCGTAACAAGTGTTACTGGGAAAAAAGAAGTTTGGATAGTTACGGCAGTGGATTCTAGGAAATTATGGGACAAATGATGAGAAAGGGATTGACGTATGATTACAGCAGTGTCAGCATGCCCCATAGGGGTATATATATATATAGGGGTATATATAGGGTGATCGTTTCTGAAAATATGGTGGTCGGGGATGTTGATTAATCTTTTGTTTGTTAGTAGAGTCTCAGTTATTAGAGCTATGTCAAAGTTTTTGTCGTGTAATAAGAGTGTATAATTTCGAATACCATTCACATGATATGCGATTTGATTGGAGACAATTGTGGATTTCTTGTAGGTAGAATCAGGCATCAAAATCACTGAATCAAAATGCAAACATATCACTTTCATCCTGTGACGCAGATCCTGTCCGCCAATCCTTTTTAATTCAATAATACTAGCGTACTACAAGGTTTAAATATATATATTAATGAAATAATAAATTTATAAAATAGTTTTTTCCTGAAAGATTTATAAAATCCTTTGAATAAGAAAACAAAAAAATTATGGATATAAAAATAAAAATTAACTATTAAATTTACCAATTGCAGTTCTGTCCTTTAAAAAGACAATCTTTTCTTCAAACGAAACAATAATGTGTCTTTATGTATTCTTCGAAACCATAAGGATACTAAATAAGCTGGTTCTGTTTTTGTTTTCCTGAAATCATCAAATTTTCATGATTTTGTTTTTTATTTAGCCTCCCACGGGGCTAGAGATTTCCAATTTTTAGAAAAACTTCCTTGTTCAATTAGCCTTGAGTCCATGATAATTGGAGGGCTATTAAAGCTGAGATTCTCCTTCAGGTCTTAAACAAATTATAAAATGTAAAATTCCGTCTCCCAAAATTATTATTATTAGGCAGAAATACAATAAAACATGTTACATAGATCATTTAATGTTTGTCTTAGGCCTGCAAAAAAAAAATTGAATCGAAAATATAATATTCATAGAACAAAAATTATGCAGCTTTTTCGTCTCCTGAAAATTTTTGTTCTTTCAGACATTTGCGGAGTGGCTGTCGACATATCATATTTTTTACATTTTTATAATAATATTTTCGGCAGCATGTCAAAGTCACGAATGTGTATTTTTATAGTTTTCAGGAAAAGCAAAATAACAGATTTAGCCTTAATTTTTCATAATAATTTAGTAATTTATTGAAGTTACTGCATTGAGTCTCGCGATTAACTATCAGCTTATTGCTATATATTAAATATGCTAGTTTAAATCTCAGAGAAACCCTACAAAATAAGTACATTTAGATGTTTTATTGACATAAACATTGTAAAGTAGAAATAAATCAATAAAATAAGGAATAAAGAAAGATAATGATAACCCTAGCCCATCCCTCCGATTATATGGAATGAAAGAGTTGTAGAATAAAGACAATTTAGATGTTGTTCCCAATGATTTTAATTAAAAATCTACTGTTTCCACTTACAAGACTTTCCTATATATTTAAAAAAAATATAACTGTTTAGAGAACACATCAAAATTCATATTTTAATTTAATTTGAATTTAATCAAGAAACCACAACACAGCTGTTATCTGGAACATACTGGATATAGATCTCAGTTGTTATTGTGACGCCGCCATTGTTGAAGCGTAGACGATCACGTAGCGTGAGAGATTGACTAGACTGGCCAGTTTAAAAATTTGTAATTCCACTGATTTACTAAACATGGAGTAAAACACTACAGCGGCCGGCAAGGGGCCAAGAAAGGAAGAGAGAGAAGATGAACAAGAAGACTGGCAACTAGAAGAAAAGAGAAAATGCAAGTATCCCAACCCACCTATATTTAACCTCCGTATAAAATTACATGTAATAAAATAAAGCAATCAATTTTAAATATTCACTTCTTTAATCCATTAACTCCTCTAATTTTACAGTCAACAGCAATAAATTATAACCAGCTCTTAAAGCAGAATTATTATGACAATATCCCTGATAGCCTTGGAAGGGATTGGCATAGTAAATTAAACAATAACTTTAAATTTGTCTGTATGAAAAAAAAAAAACAATTGAAATAGATTCATTTTCCTAAAAATCGATCAGTGAAATCATTAGTTTACAATTCCTTGAATGAAACAAGCAATGTAAACGGGCAAGCGAACCAGCATTAAAATTAGCGTATAAAATATATATATATATATATATATATATATATATATATATATATATATATATATATATATATATATATATATATAAGATAAAGACCGGAGACTGGCGATATCAGCCTTAATACCATCTTGTAATGTAAATAAACATAACAATTGTATATAAGGCAGATTACTGAACGAATAAAATAGTGTTTATTCAGAAGCCGTGAGTATTGTTTCTCGATCCTTTTTCCTTCTTTTTTTTTATTTTCAAAGCCCGCCGACGCTTAACTGGTGCCGAAACCCGGGACAACGTCAGGAGAACACGGAAGTAAAATTTTTTTTTTCTTCTTTCTTTTCATTTTTTTTTCTCTTCTCCTAGTCATAAGGGAAAGGCGAGATGCCGACAGAGGGCTTGATTCGACCAGGAGTGTTGAACGTACCTGAAGTTCCGCAACCTCAGGAAATGCCGATAGCGCAGATCCCTCAGATCGCCCCTCAGGTTCCTCAGATACCTCAGATACCTCAAGTACCGCAGATACCTCAGATACAGGAGATCCCTCCCTTACCTAGGGACACATTGGCGGAGGCGCACGCCAATGCATTGGAATGGATGAAGATAAGGGCAGCGACCACGCAGGATCTACGGAGAGCAATCGCAGACCTGGAACGATTCGGGGGCGAGGTAGGTGAGCTTAATCACTTCTTGAGAGGTGGAGACCGCCTCATGTCAAGAATCGAAGCAAAGGTGGCGGAAGACCTTGTGAACCTGGGAGACGCGGAAGCACTGAAGGCAGCTCTCGTGTGCCGAGTGAGGAGGAACATTCTCAACCAAATCCAAGCGGACGAGGAGACACCATGGCCAGTGATCAAGGAGCGTTTGAAGAAGGCTTTTGGAGGGGGCCGATGGACGCCGGAAGAAGATATCTTTCAAATGTTCAGGGAGCGTCGGTCCCAACGCCAGACAAGAGGACAGTATGCGGGGGTACTAGTGGCGAAGTACAACCGCATTACTGAGAAAATGCGTGAAACCATGAGTGTGGGAGAGGTCGAAGCCAGGATGGAATTCCTTTCGACAATACTCAAGGTTCAGTTGGCTAAGGAGGTTGGGAGGAGGGACGGACTGCCTAGAGAGCGATCGTTCCTCGAGTGTGCCCAAGAAATGATAGATCTGAGTGCAAGAGAGGAAGAGACTCGGATGGAAGTAGAGGAACCAGGGTGGACCCGAGTGAATGACAGACGACCCCGGACAGCCCAGATAGGGTGGAAGAAGAGGGAAATGAAACTCCCGAACGGAGAAAAAGCCACGACGGGCGAGAGAAGATCCGGACAGTCCAGGCCTAGGAATGGACCCCGGAGGGAAGACAGAAAATGTCACGGGTGCGGGAAACCAGGACATTTGGTAGCACAATGTCCGCGCACTAGATGTTTTGAATGCGGGACCGAAGGGCATATTGCCAGACAGTGCCCCTACATGTTTCGCAGGAGAGAGAGACCTTTAGACGAGCCAATGGAGGTGAACGCTCAAAAGGTGAAAAGACGAGCTAGGATGCAGCAGAGAGACGGATCTTCGGAAGAGGCAACCGAGGAGTCGGCGACGTCGGGAACGGAGACTGATGAACCAGCCAGCAGCGGAGGCGAAGGAGGCAGGAGCAGCCAACAGAGCGAGCAACGACGAGCGACGGCGGTAAGGAGGAAGCGAGGCGGCATCTGAGGAGGGTGTCAGCAGAGAGGCGACCGCACAGCAACCTGCAACAGTGTTAGAGGTAAGCCATGCTGGTTGCCGATTATTGAAGTAGACGGGGGAGTGAAGTGTCTCGTGGACACAGGGAGCTCGAGTACTATCTTGACTCGGGGGGCGTTGGGGAAAGTGTGCGGGAGCGAGAGGGTACTCCGGATACAAAACTGTGGCTGCCAGCTAATCACTCTGGGTGGTCCCTGTAAGGTAGAAGGGGAAGCGACAATTACGCTTGATCGGTGGGCAGGGAAAAAGGGTGAGCTAAAGGTGCATGTGGTAGAGAGCATGACACGGGAGTACCAAGTCATAATAGGGTGTGATCTGTTAGGACAGGTAGGGGTAAGCATTAGAAACCGTAGAGGAGCTTGGAGTATTAGGCTGGGAAAGAGGAAATTTGGATGTATAGGGGTCGCGAGAGAAAGAAGGGTGCGGATAGGAGCGGTGAACAGGGTGGAGGACTGGAGAAAGGCGTTACAAGCGGAGTTCGTAGATATTTTCTTCAGGGAGGGCGAGGTATGGGGGGTAACAGGGAAGACGGTACACGAAGTTCCACTGAAGCAAGATAGGGTAACCTACGTGAAGGAGAGGAGATACCCGCAGGCGCTGAGGCAGCATATTCGGGAGGAATTGGAAAGCCTAAAGGAGCAAGGGATCATAGTCGATAGCACCTCGCCATTTAATAGTCCCCTGTGGGCGGTGAAAAAGAAGGCAGCGCCGGGGGATAATAGGGAAAAATACAGAGTGGTGGTGGACTATCGTAAGTTGAACGACAACACGGTAGACGAAAAGTACCCGATCCCCAGATTCGAAGATATACTCGATAGGTTGAGTGGGGCTGTGGTGTTTAGCACGTTGGACCTCAAGGCGGGATATCACCAAATACGGATGCACCCGAAGGATCAACATAAAACGGCGTTTACATTCGAAAGGGGGCATTACGAATTCACCAGAATGCCGTTTGGTCTGAAGAATGCGCCCATAACGTTTCAACGCCTGATGGACGAATTTTTGAGGGGCATCGACGACTCCGTATGTCAAGTATATATGGACGACCTGCTGATTTTTAGCAGAACGGAAGCCGAACACGTGGGGCATTTGAGGTCGGTATTCGAAAGGCTGCGACAATTCGGGCTGAAACTGTCAAGCGAGAAGTCCCTGTTGGGACAAACGCGGATCAATTTTTTAGGCCACACTATTTCCAGCGAGGGGGTCAGACCGGATGCGGCAAAGGTGGAGGCAATCACACGAATGGCGGTGCCACGGGACGTTAAAGGGATTCGTAGGCTTCTCGGGACGCTGAATTATTATAGAAGATTCGTACCTGAGATGGCAGAATACTTGGTACCTATCAATAACTTGCTGAAGAAAGGCGCGAGGATCGTGGTGACACCAGAAATGGAAAATAATATTCGGAAATGCATGGATAGGTTGCAGGCAGAACCCGTATTGGCGTTCCCGGATTTTGAGAAGCAGTTCAACATCACCACCGATGCGAGCGAATACGCGTTGGGGGCCGTTTTGTCCCAGGGCAGAAGTGAGGGTGAACGTCCGATAGCATACGCGAGCCGACGACTTACGAGCGCGGAATCACGGTACAGCGCGTTAGAGAGGGAGCTACTCGCGATAGTGTGGGCCATCGACCATTTCAGGCCATACATATTTGGGAGGAAGTTTCGAGTCCACACCGATCACAAACCCCTTCAGTGGGTAGGAAAACTGAAGGAAACCTCTGCGAGGGTCACGAGATGGAAAGAATTCCTTAGTCAGTACAACATGGAGGTGGTGTATAAGCCGGGAAAGGAGAACGTGGTGGCAGACTGGCTCTCTAGGGCCATCATGATCAACGCGGTAGAAGAGGACGGGGGAGGTCCATCGCGGGACGTGCGCCAATTCTTGAGGGAATGGACTCCTGAGGGTGAAGGGGCAGATGATACCGTCAGTATAGAGGACAGGGAGGGGTCCCTGGAAGAAGATAGACCAGTGGAGATGGAGGAAATAGACGAAATCATCAACGACAAGCATAGACAGGTAATCTGGAAAACAAGGACAACAGGGATCATGAAAATAGATTACCGAAGATACGGGAAAAGTAGGATTCGCGTCATTTGGTCGCAACCCGGGGTGAGCGAGGAGCAAATCCGTACGGCACTGAAGGACGCCACGGAACCGGGAAAGACACACCATCTCTATGTTGGGAACAACACGGTATGGGAGAAAATAAAGCGGATGTGGAGATCCGAGCGAATAGGCATGGATAGAACGATCATCCGGTGCAAGTATGCAGTGGAAACCGTACAGGATGAGGAGCAACAACAAGCGGTCACATTGGCATACCACCAGGGGAAGACCAACCACCGAGGCGTCAACGAGACGTTGCAGGCATTACGGCGAAAGTATTTCTGGTGGGGAATGAAAAAATCTATCCAAGGAATCATCGGGAAATGCGAGGTATGTATGCGCACAAAGTATGATCGACACCCCCCCAGAGGAGTTCAGGAAGAGACACCTACAGGGAATATGCCGCTACAAGACCTCCAGATTGATACATTCACCTGGAAAGGGTTCAAGTGGGTCACGATCATCGACACCTTTAGTAAAGTAGCTATGGCACATCAGGTCATGGACAAGTCTGCCAATGCAGTTGCGGAAGCCCTACAAATCTGGATACAGTTTTACGGAGTTCCCGAGAGGATCACATCAGACGGGGGCAGAGAGTTCGACAATACCGCGATTAGGGAGGAGGTGAAAAGGTTAGAGGTTGTGTGGCATTATAACACACCGGGACACCCTAAGAGTAGAGGAGGAATCGAACGATTGCACAGCACGTTGAGTGACCACATCCGTGTATATCAGGGAGAGAAAGGGTTGGAGCCGGATGTGGCGATGAAGAAAGCCGTAACAGCTTATAACCATTCGATCCACTCCGTAACGGGGTTTTCACCTGTGGAAATACTATTCGGGATGCGCAGGCCAAGGAGAGATTGGGGGGAAACAACGACCAATGAACATCTCGTAGAGCAAATCCAGAGTACTAGGGTAGAGGTAGAAAAGACGTGGGGGAAGGTAACGGGGAGAATCCAGCGGGAAAAGGAGAAGCGGGTAGCGCGGCAGAATGTGCAGGTACGTGACCGAATGGGAGAATTAAAAATCGGAACAATAGTGTACCGTAGAATTGGAACCAACAGAGGGAAACAATTGTTACGGTACGAGGGCCCATTCAGAGTGGTTGCCATTAGGGAGCATAATCTGCTAACCATTGAAAGCATTAACGAACCTAAGAAGAGGAGAACTGTTCATATTGAACAATTGAAGCTCCCAATGTTAGAACCGGTACATAAACCAATTGATTCGTAGTACCCTTATCGCGTATTATAAGAAATATGTTTTTTTTATTGTTGATGATGTCATTTTTTTTTGTTTTGTTGTTCTTGTAAATAAAGATATAGCAACACAGTAGAGGCGATTGTAATTTTTATAGGATTAAGAGTTCTGTTCCATTGTTAATAAGACGTTGTGTGTTTACTTTCTGTGTTTTATTTCTTTTTATTTATTTCTCGTTCCAGCAGAGTGGAAGTGAGTTTTGGTGTATTTTAAGTTTATATTGGTACGAATAATTGTAAAGGGTTAAGGCTGATACCGGTGGCTCCGATCTAGGAATTTATAAGTTTCCGAAAATCCTATTCGTAAACTGGTGGGGGGGGAGATAAAGACCGGAGACTGGCGATATCAGCCTTAATACCATCTTGTAATGTAAATAAACATAACAATTGTATATAAGGCAGATTACTGAACGAATAAAATAGTGTTTATTCAGAAGCCGTGAGTATTGTTTCTCGATCCTTTTTCCTTCTTTTTTTTTATTTTCAAAGCCCGCCGACGCTTAACTTATATATATATAAATATATATATAAAATATATATACTATAGTAGCTAAAACTTGTCCGATTCAGATGATTTTTTCGTCAACAATTTTTTCAGAAATTTAACGAACTTTCAAAAAATAGGCTTCAAAACAGGCTTAGAAACGTTTAGATCCGTTGAAAACCGATAGGTGTATACGTGGTGGGCTAGCTCCCCAAAACAATTTTCTTTTCTTCATAACTTTTTTTCTTGAATTGTCTCAAGAATTCACTAAAAATAAGAAAATTTAAAGGCTTTAGATAAAACAATTAGAAGGAAGTTTCATTAAAATCGTTAGAGCCGTATAACGTTAATTTTAAACTTCATAAAGCATAAATACTGATGTTTAAACAATTAATTGATTAATGTTTTTAGCACATATGTTAGATTCGCACATAAGGGGATCCTACACGGTAATTCATGAATGAACGTCACAAGAAGTTCCAAGATAGCCCGCTATCGCTTTGATCATGAAGACACGTTCAATCATTACTGATCATTACTTATGTGAAGTTTCCACTTTTTTTTCTCTCCAATTCATTGTCTACTTGACTTTTTAAAGAAAAAATAGTTGAAAATGGTTAATAATAACATAGACTTATAGTTAATAATAACAACTATTTACTTTTATGAAATTATTTACTTAATAACGAGACTTAGGTAAACTAACCTATCTAGTAGTAAGGTTAGTCTCATAGAAAACCTAACCTAACCTATCACTTCTCGTGAATGAACCTTTGATTTCCGGATGTTCGGAAATCCGCAGCGCACCACCATCAGTACTTCATTCACTACCTTACACGACAATTCGGAACGTCATTAGTGCAATTCCGATTGACCGTGTAGGGTCCCCTATAAAATTCATAAAAGCTGTTATTAGTAGTTTAGGTACTTAGGGGTTATTATTTTAGACACTTAGAGATTATGCACAAGATCCGCGCTCCCTTCACATTCTTTATTTTTCTATTTAGATTTTGATTGAAAAGTTTCTCCATAACAGACTGCACACAGTGATACCAAATGGATATAACACTGTTCTTCTCTGAACTAAAACTACCAATAACCAATTAGGTTGAAGCTATCCACGGCCATATTTTGTTGTTAGACGTTGTCAAATATAATTAAAGTATTGAAAAATATGTACAATATAGTCTGAATTTGGCTAACCAATAATTTCAGTTTTCACGGAAGTAGTATACAATCTTTGTTCATGTCAACTAAAACGCTTTTCACATTTTAGAGGATAGAAATACAAAAAAAAAAAACATTTATTTTGCTCATCGGGAACCATTTCACATTTTAGGTAATTTTGGAAGTTCCATGGTAATTCTGTGCATTCTCTCCACTGCCAATTTTTAGATTCCATCTAATCTTTGAAAATTGTTCGAAAACCTTCATTGAGATGTCTACATCAATAATTAACAAACATTAGTTGCCACCGTTGACTTGAGGCCCTTTGCAATTAATATTTGTAGACGTTTCTCAATACCTGTTACTCGGAGGCAGACTTAAATTATTAATTATATAATTAAATTATTTGTAAATTATAACTATTATGACCAGAATAACAATAAACGTTAATGTAGTACTGTGTCATAAGATATATATAAAATAAAATGCAAAAAGAAGTATAAAAAATCGGTAGAATGTGCAGTGATCAAATTATCAATTATAAGAATGAAGAACTATAAGGAAAATAAAGAACAATGCATGGACAAGAATTAACCGGTATGAGGCAACAAAAGCGTTTAAAAATTAAGCTAAGATAAAATAATTTGATACTGAATTTTATGTTGAAATTCTGAATCCTATCTGTCTTGTGTACAAGTAAAAAAAAAAAAAGGAAATATTGTTTTGCTTGCGAAAAGTCTAATAATATTGACATTTTCGTTAATTTACAATAAAAAATTCACATTAATGCCCTCACTCTCTGACCCGCGAAAGCTCCCGTATAATCTAAAAGGCGAGCAAACAATTTTTATTATTAATCCTTAATTAATTGATTAATTTTTTATTATTATTTGGAAAGGTATACTCAAATATACATTTCCAAAAGAAAAAACAACGCTGGTTAGATTAAATGATTAACATGTTTAAGCACCGTACTATATCTGAAAATAGTTAGGGTTTGACTTAACTGCAAGACCTACAAAACTTGCAAGACTCTTGCAGGTCTTGCGCAAGACTTGCAGGGTCTGGTCTTACAACAATTTTCGTGGTCTTGGTCTTGGTTTTGGTCTTGCAAAAGTGCAAGATCAAGACCAAGACCAATTTTGCGCAACAGTATGGCCAATGCTCAGCCAGCCTATCTTACATAGTTATGTTCGAAGGAAGTAGCTCGAAGAAATTTATCATAATATGAATGATAAAGTGGTGAAACAAAATCGTCAGGAGTGTTTTTTTTTGTTTTTTCTGCGGCTTCCTTTTCTTACTAATGTTTAGAAATAATCATTGTCGAAGGACCATTGCTGTTTCATATTCTTAACAAAAACTATAAAATGGGTGATAAATATTCAGGACGCAGTCTTTTTTAAAAAAAAATTTACCCAAACATGTGGGTCATCTTCAGGGCTGAAAATGTTTTTTAAAAATATTTAAAAAAAAAAAACCCTAAACCACACATTTGATTTTGAAAACCCAACCATACTCGCCCAGTTCCAAATCACCAAAAACGACTACTATTGGAATATATATTCATTTATTTGGAAAAAAATAATCCGGTAAACCATAAAGTAGACAAAGAAAAGATCTGCAAAACATACTCAAATATTTTCCCCCTCCTGAAACAATAGCCTATGTAGTCCTTAATATAATACAAACTTACATTATGATAAATATTGTTATTCCTAAAATATTGTATAATATATTGTTCTAAATATCATTTGCATACATTCAAAATGTCTTTATTATAAGCAATATTCATCTAACCATTGTATACTTGCTATCAAACTAAGCAATATTTATATTGATTGGCACCTTTTGCTTATGTTCATTTCATTACTAGCCAATAGTCACATTTCTGTAACCATATGAAATAATTCAAATATTGTACACTTCTGAAATATTTGTCAGCAAATTATGTATATTCTACAAACATAAATGTTACCCTCCCCCCCCTTCCTCTTTAACTATGTTTACCTACCTTTTGCTATCTGAAAAAGGACAACTGGAAAATCCTCCACCCCTGACCTTTTTACTTACCTACCAAAACATGTGTCAGTACTTGAACACCCTCAGTGCTCAAACCATGGTTAGTAAGAGAAAATATTACAAATTCGTATAAATGGATTATATTTTTTATTTTATTTTTAGTTTTTAGTTTTAGTTTGTATAACTATTTTAATATTTAAATTTAATATGTGTATTACAATATCAGTTAAGATTCATGCGCCATCAATCACTATAGTTCATTATTTATAATTAGCGGTCGTATACTATTATATCTCTGATTGTAATTTTTAAAAAACATTTTCAGCCCTGAAGATGACCCACATGTTTGGGTTGAAACGTTGGCAAAAATAAAAAAAAATTAAAAAAGACTCCGTCCTGAATATTTATCACCCATGATGTGATTTTTCAATTTTTTAAAACTGATTTTTCACAATGGTTGTTCTGAAATGGTGCCGACAATATATAAAATTACAGTTACATTAATATTTTACTTTTATATGTAAATCCACTAAGAAATGGGGATAACTTAAAATTCTAAAATAAAAAGAATCTCCTTCCCTAAATAAAAAGAATAAATATCTGGGGCTTGGACTTGTCTTGATCCTCCCTTTATCTTTTACTCGTAAATTTAACTTCTTTTAAAACATTCTGCTACTGTTAGGGCAAAAGGTCTTAGGTAACCATTTTCTATGTTTGTAGACTGCAACTGTGATATATTCTACTATAGAACTGCAGTGATATCTGCTACTATGGAACATAGTATAGGAAAATAAAGTATGAAATTGTAGTAACAAATAATCAATAAATAATCAGTTTTTACATTCTTTTGTAAAAAATCTCAATTTTTGCATACGAAGTATTGCCCTAACCTTAGACTTATTCAAAATAGAGTTAAATAAAAAAAAAAAAAAAAAAAAGCGATTTCAATTAATTTTAAATACATGTGACCGAAATTGGTCTTAGATAAACTCCAAGAAATTCAACAAATATATCTTTTTTAAACTGATATTAATAATCATAAACTTAAATTGGAGATTGCAAATTCTTTAATTGTAGCAAAGAATGTTAAGGTAAAAAAATTAAATGCTAAATTTATTCATATATGAAAAAAAAAATTATAGTTTACAAATACATATCTTCTAAAAATATATATTCAATGCATTGACAGAGTTTTATATTAATATACATTAATCATGACTTTGTTTTATATGCGAATCACAACAATCTCA
Organism: Nezara viridula; assembly: GCA_928085145.1. Classification (NCBI taxonomy): domain Eukaryota; kingdom Metazoa; phylum Arthropoda; class Insecta; order Hemiptera; family Pentatomidae; genus Nezara; species Nezara viridula. The sequence continues at coordinate 156,318,476 of OV725079.1, read as the reverse complement.
ATAGTTTAAAATCTAACAATAATTACAAAATCGTCCATGTCACTCATTCCAATCGGTAGCATGTTTTTAAAAAAAGTATAAGAATTAACGAAAACATAATACTTTCAAAAATCTTAGGTTAAAGCTCTAAAATTAAAGCATCCAAGACAAATGCCAATTACAAAAATTTTTAACAATCATGCATACAAGCACAATCAGGATGAATATTGTCCAATAAACGCTCGGCATTGAGGGCATCTGTGGACAACATTTTGAAACTTGTCCATACAAAATGGTACCCAGCAGAACAAACAGCACCTAATAGGAACAAACATATATTATAAAATTTATAGAACTGTAAATACTAATTTTAATTAATTATTTTTTTAAATATGTGAATTCAAAATATCGTTAATAAAACCAATGCTATAGATCAAATGATTTTTTAATATTTAAATTGTAATAGAAATTACATTTTTATACCAATGCTATACTCTAGAATTATAATATAGAATCTAAAACAAATACACATAATCTGTTCACTTTTTCATTCAATTGTGTAAACACCAATTTTGTTTCTGATTCAAAAGATATATTATTTAATCATTTATCAAAACCCATGTACATTGTAAAACTGTAAGGTAATTTCATATGTTTGGCTAAAACCCAATGAAATTAACTTATAAGTCTTTCTTTTGAAGTGGAGGTGACAGCACAGGAACTTAGTTTGAAACTTAAGCTGAATAATTAAAGAAAGTAAGATTACATATTAAGAAATGGATCACATATTTTCAAAGACTATATATATATATTAAAAACAAACTTTCTCATAGCTATCGTTTGCCAATTTCGGTTTATTATTTTCAGGATATTAATATGAGGTTTTAAGTTTCAAGATACGTAGAATTCGAAAAACGAATATATATTTTTTTTTATTTTCTCCGAAAATACTGGATCGATTTTTTTTTTTCAAATTTAAATTTTGAAATAAAGTTTTCTTCTTGATGTCCTTTAGATTTATCTATATAACATACTTCAACGAAAAGAAGCTGCAAAAAAATTTACGAGGGATGGTAAAATTAGATTCCGAATAACTCAAAAAGTATACATTTTTTGTTGATATTGTGATAAAACGTTTCAAAGGTATTTAAATTTAAATTTCTTAAAAATTTCATTGAAATTAGAGCAGTACTATCATCGAAGATTTCGCGATTTTTAATTTAATATTTTCATTAATGAACCATTTTAATCAAACAAAAAATTTAAAAACTTATCCGCCTCTCAAAATTTGAGGTTCTACGTTTCAGGATACGTAGAATATGAAGAAGGAATAAAAAAAATTTGTGCGTCCGACATCCGCCGTCCGAGGATTTTTTTCAAATTTGGATTTAAAATCAGAGGTCACCAGAGGATGATCCTCCTTCATCGACATTACTATCCGCCTTTTATTTAAAAATGGCGGCCGTAAAACCTGCGTTGCTATAGACTGTAGCTCCTAAACGAATGTACCGATTTCAATGAAACTTGGCTGAAGTCGTCTTATATTTACTAATTTTTATTTTGACTGATCAACCCAAACTTCCTTCAGTTACATTCCTAATTGTAAAATACTTTTGAAGATTCGGATAAGTTATGAAGGTTTTTTAGATAACCTGTATAGTTTCAGAGGTTACAGCATTATCACTTTTTTTAATAGAACAAAAATATAATATTTTTTTATTTTATTTTTTATTTAATGGAATTTACAACTGTATACAAATACAACAAGTAAATATGCGCATATATAAATAATGGCATGTACAGGCTTGAAGAGTTACTACCCAGTGGTAGCACTCTCTAAATAATTTTAAGTAAGAAGATCACGAGGCCATCTCCTTTTCAGACGCCTAGGAGGATTATTAGGAATCGAGAAAGAAGCAAGCGTGGAAACAAGCGGATTTGGATGGGACTGAAGTTTATCATGAAAGGATAGATAAATGTCGCTAAATCAGCGACATATGGTACATTAAGGTTTTTTATGAATGGTTTTATTTGTGACAAAGTATGGAGCATTAAGGATTTTACGGAGGATTTTGGATTGTAAGGATTGGATACGATAGGAATTCGATGGTTTGGTGGAGCCCCAAAGCTCAATATAATATTTAAGTTCATATTTAGTTATTATACACTAAAATACATTATTCTATAAATTTGATTTCTAAGATAACTGACCCAAAGAGCATGAGAAGTCCACAACACATGTAGGCCTTGGAAGAAGATTCCTTGGTAACGACAGTCCGTATTTGAGTTCGACAATTGGGACAAGTTGTCGAAATAGGAGTAGGTCCAACGGTGATGGATTGTTGCATTGTGCCTGTGGACAATATATATATATATATAAATATAACATGTCAAAGTTTTAAAAATTAATATATTGCTGTTTATAATTATCTTCGACGAACTAAAAATTTATTGAAAAGTTAAAAGGAGGAAAATAGCCCATAGATACCTTAGGCAATGCGGAGAATACAGAAAAAAAAACTTTTTTGGTATTTTTAATAAATAAAAAGACCACTTACAGCAACCCAAAAGTACAATTCAAGCTCAAAGAAAAGCTTTAAGAGAGTATTTAATTAGTCTAGACTTTCGAAAAGATGAGGTAAAAGCATATAGATTCATATCAACGCTAAATGGCGGAAAAGGCTCAAGAAATACAAAAGGAGGTTTTGTAAATTCTTTGTCAGCTATAAACCAGAAGAAGGAAATAAGAAAATTATTATCACGCCAACAATCCTGTCTGAATTTCTCTGAAAGCCAACTCTTTTAAGACGACTTCAGGAAGGAAGAGCTTGAACTTGCTTTTGCACAAACAAAAAAGAGAAAAATCGGCCCTGATGGCATATTACATGAGTTCTTTATATAACTAGATGTAAATCTCTCAAGAAACGCAAAGTGTATATCAATATATATATATATATAATTTTTTTTCAGTTGGCTCTACAGACCTTGTAGATCTTTGGCCGCCTGAACCAGCCTTCTCCACCTCTGCCTATCTTGGGCTACTGCTTTCCAGTTTGTGGCATGAAGCTCAGCCGTATCTTTGTTTATCCATTTCGTTTTTGGCCTCCCACGTAGTCTCTTGCCTACTACTCTAGCATTCATTGTCATGTAAAGGCGTCCAGATGGATTACTACGGGCTACATGCCTTACCCATCTTAACCTCCTTACCTTCATGTCATGAGATATTGACTGACCCGTTTCTTTCAGCAGTTCTTTATTGTTCCTTCTCCTCCATGTGCCTCTCCATGTTATCTCAATTCTGGCTTCTAGTATACACACCAACCTCACTAATTTCTCGGGAACACCCTCGGGAGTCATATGCTGATTTGAAGTCGACAAATAATGAGTCCTGATCTACTTCCCATCGTTTTCCAAGTACTTGTTTTAGGATGAATATCTGATCTAGCGTACTCCTTCCTCTTCTGAATCCTGTTTGATGGTCGCCTATTATGTTTTCATAATACGGATATATCCTATTTAGTAGAATATTAGTCATTATTTTATAGGCGACAGGAAGAAGTATAGATAGGACAAATAAACAGTGGTGGAAGTAGAATATCTTTTGGTCCACGAGAGGCTTGGTAACAACATTTTTCTTGCAAGGGTTAAGATTTCTTGCAGGCCAGTCTCCAGAGAGAAGAGGGAATCACTTTATTATCATAAAATAGAATAAAATGGTGCTGCCCAATTATATTGGGTTGCTAACAACACAGCATACTTATTAATCACTACAGACATTATTTAAAATTATTATACAATTATACAGGAACAACAATATGTATGAGCATAGTATACAATATTTTATACGTATATATATATATATATATTATTATTTTTTTTTTCATTTTTTTTTCTCCTTTTTTTTTTATTTTATAATTTTTACTATTTCTTTCATTGATTTATTATCATTCTGTACCCTTTCTCTTCCTTCTCTCCCCCTATACATGTTCCCACTCCTCACATTCTCTCCTCTCTATTTCTAACCTAATACATAAAAAAAAATACATTAAGTACAGTGGACGTGTTCAATAAATAATAATATAAAAATGCTGTAACACACGCATGCCTCCCCCCGCGAGCAAACTCTCCCCCTATCCGCTCCCATGCACATGGTGGTGGATGATTCCCAGGGAGTCGAGGATTATATTCTCCGCCAACCTTGCCACGTCCTTTATGTCGACACCAAGGCCCTCCATGAAGCTCCTTGTTGAGTCTGGTATCGTTCCGCGAGCTCCGAACCAAAGGCCTCTCACGTGGAACTCTCTCGGCCCGAAACTCTCGCGGAACTTTTCACTAAGGAAAGGGATGCATTTCTCATATGTATGTTTTTTCTCCCTTTCCACTTTTTCTGCCTGATCGAGGTCGTTGGTCTCATATCTCACGGTCGGATCCAAAATCATCGCCGACTTTCCCGTCTTAGGGAATGCTACAATGTCGGCATATCGGGTGGATCCATCCGTATCTATACAATATACTTCCTCGAAACAGGCGTATTCTCTCTCTTCAAGGAGCCTCATCAGTTCATGCTTGACTCTGTGGTGACGGCGTGTTATAAGGAGGGAGTTGTTGGGGCATTTTCCAAGCACATGTGCTGGTGTTTCTGGCTCTCTGTCGCATTTGCGACAGAGGGACCCAACTTCTCTTACCTGTCCGCTGACACCTGGGACTCCACGCAGGGGAGCATAATTAATATTTAGTTTCAGGGCATTTGACCATTCAGACCCAGAAAGTACTTGCTTATCGTACATGTATTTATTGGCTTTCGGGGTCTCTTTAAAATGGCGAACTCCAATGCCCTGCCACCTGCAATTGGTCCATTCCTCAAACGAATTTTCTCGAAGCGACTGCCGTAGAGCTCTCATATTCCGAATACCCCGATCAACCCCCAATCTCTCGGCACATTCATCAACCTCAGCCGAATAATCAAAGATCGACTGAAAAAGGGCATCCGGCACATTGGACAGTCGCTGAGCAATGGACCAATGTTGTAGAGGAGCCTCCCATTGGCAGCGGATTAATCCTAATCCTCGATACCTCCTGGGAGCGTATAACATCGCCGTGGAGGTGTTCGCAGGGAGTCCAACAATAGCCTTCACACTCCTGCGAATCATGGTGTCGATGCCGTCAAGTACGGCAGGACGCAGCTTTGTGAGGGGCGCAGTTTGGAGAGGGTAAGTAAGACCCGGGAACAGATATTGGTTGACAATGTTTAGCTTCTGCTCCGGCTTCAGCAAGGGAGAGGTTACCAGTTTATTCAGGTTTTCGTTCAGTTTGGTCACCGAATCTTCGTTGAACTGTAGCTCTCCCGAGAATGTACATCCTAAATACTTGATTGTATCTCCATTCTGCATTGTTTGGATGTACTCTCCGTTCTCAAGGGAGAGCATCGCGGTTTCCAGCTCTCCTTTATTTAGAACGATGCCCACGCTTTTTTGAGGATTAATAGCCAAACCAATTCCCTCAAAGGTCCTCTGAACGCTGCCGATCACTCTTTCTGCAGCCCCCTTGTCACGCGCTGACACGGCCTGGTCATCCGCGAAACCTGTGAGGACCACACAACCTTGGTCACTTTTTAACTTGTATCCAAATTTTTTGGAAAATTCTTCATCGCACAGGTCGCGATAGAGATGGTCAATGGCCAGGTTGAAGAGCGACGACGACAAGGGGCCGCCTTGGGGTACCCCGCGCAGCACTTTGATTTGGCTAGTTGCGTGAACACCGTTACTAATTTTGATCGTGTTCGTGCAGAGGAGAGCCGATATAACGTGTTGAAGATCCGGCGACACACCTCTTGCTTCCAAGGAGCTCACGATATGATTGTGGCCAACATTGTCAAAAGCACCGACAACGTCAAGGAATACCACCGCACAATCTTTTTTCATAGTCTTTGCATCTTTCAATACAGCGTCGATAATCCTTGCGTTGACGTGCGTTCCCGGGAGGCCTTTTATAAAGCCTCTTTGATTCCTGTGGAAGGTGACCTGTTTTCTTAATTCGTGGTCCAGAACCTTCTCTATGATTCGGCGCACAATAGAATAAATGGTGATGGGTCTCCAGGAAGGGATTTTGTTTACATCACCTTTCCCCTTATATATTAGTACTGTGCGCCCTTGTCGAAGTGGTTCTGGGACATAGGCCACCTTCAGCATTATCTCTGCAATTGTTCTAATAATACTTGCAACATCAAAATATTTAATCGTGCGGATCAGAACTCCATCAGGCCCCGGCGATGTGTCCATTGATGTTGATTTAATGGCTTTCTTGACGGTTTCTACATCAATGGACACTAAATTTGGCATCGGGGCACACTGCTCGTAATCCGCACGCCTGCAGAGATTTTCGCTCTCAAAGAGGTCTTTATAATATTTCTCGATATCAGCCATCTTTATAGGACACCTCTTAGGAGCATCGGCATTCATAACAGTTTGCACAACTTTCTTTCTTTTATTGTAATAATTGTACTGTGCAACTTCGTATTGATACTGCTCCTGCCGACGACTCCTGTCTACCTTGTTCGCTCTTTGCGGATTTGAGACTTGTCCAGCACCCTTATCAGCCACTTTAGTTTTATTTTTTTTTCTCATCCTGTAAAATTTAACGGCTCAGTGCTGGGGACCTGGCAGTTCCGCATTGATATTCTTGAGAAAATTCAGGAACTTGCCTACGGCCTCATCAAAATCCGCAATATTCATTGTGTTTTCTTTTAAGAGATTCTTGAACACGGTAGACCATCCAATAATGTCCTCTTTTATTTTTGATACCTCACCCTCTCCATTTTTTGGACCTATAACATTTTTTACTATGCCCCTCAGTGTATTGGTGTTAGCCTCCCTGGGGTGCTTTTTCGCAATATGGGTTCCAAGACCTCTTTCACCCTTAAAAGAAAGCCCACATATGGGACAAACTTTATTATTATTGCGTAGAACTTCCTCCCCATGCTCCCCGCTCGCCCCTGCGACATTCTGTGGAACATTTGGGAATGCTGGGAAGACATCATCTATCGAAAGTGTCTTTCCCAATAGTACACCTTCTGTGTCTGGCCATTCGACTCTTACAATTTTCTTTTGGCCGCCTTCCGCGGCATCCACAGACATCACAGAGGCAACAACAGCCTCCTGAGCAGGTCCTTCTGTCCTCGGAACCCATACTTTCTGGCCAATTTCGATTTTTCTCATTATTTTTAGGTCCATTCAAAATACAATCTATTTATTCGAGGCCATGTATACCACACGCATGATTACAATAAATTATTTTAAGGAGAATTAATATATAAATAAAAATAAATAAATAAAAACTAAACGAGAGAGACATGCATATATGCCAACATTAACACTTAAGTATTAGATAAATATGTTTAAAAAGAGCTAAAATGTAAAATGTATAAAGCTAAAAAACAATTGAGATCTATAAAATCAATTGCTTAAAAATAACTTAAAATATAAAATCGAGAGAATCCAAGTTATAATAAAAAAAAGTTAATTAATAGGTTAAAATCTATAGAATCTATTGCACAAAATCAAGTTAAAGTATATCAAACAAATAATGGTAAAATAATCTAAAATTTAAAATCAATAGAAACCAAGTTATACTGTTAAAAGTTAAATTTAATCTTAAAACTAAGCTAAGATATAAAATGAAGTTAAAATATACAAATCAATTGCTTAAAATTAAGTTAAAATATATCAAATAAGTAATGGTAAAAAGTTAAAATCTATAAAATCAATTTTTTTAAAAACAAATTAAAATATACAATTAATATAATCTGAATAAAAAATAAAAGATTAATAAATATGTTAACAATTGAGAACAAGTTAAAATATACAATCAATAAAATCTTATTTAAATAATAATAAATTAATAAATGAGTTAATGAATAAAAACAATTTAAAATATACTGTTAAAAAAAATTAAATAAACTTTAAAAAAAAACATACCCACGTCCACTGAATAAATAATAAATAAAATTTAATAAATAAATCTATTGATAAAGCTGATATGTATATATATATATAATTTTTTTTCCCTAAATAAGAGAGCAGAGAGAGAATATAGAAAATCAATGAAACAATGGATAAGGTTAACAAAATAGGTTGGGCTCTTTCGGTGACAGCTGTTGGTATTGATAAGACGCCACTGACCTTGCTGGATGGAGGCGGCCGCTGAGAGGTGGAGGGGGCCGACAAGTCCTGTTCTGCACAGTGATAAGGACCCCGGTCCCACAGGCACGTTGAGTTTTTTTTACCTCCTGGTCCTGGCGAAGTTCTTTGCTTGATTTTTTCGAAATTCAAGCAGCAGGTCTCCAGCGTACGTCCTCGGTCATATGTCAATTTTTGGCCTGATTGGGCGAATAAAACCCTATTAAAAGGGAAACTGCCGTGGAGCCGATGTGTCCCTGTCACCGGCTAGAGCCGAACTCATTTCCTATAATACAATAATACAATTTCCTATCTCTGCTGTCGCAATGTTTTGTGTACTCCAATTGCATTCATAAGAGTATGGAATGACTTTTAGATCACCAAAGATTTTCCATTTGTATTCATGATATTTGAGTGAGTCCAAGAGGGCTGTTTGCATGTCTCCTTCATGTGAACTACACGACTAACAGGAATAGAAAAAAGAAGGTTGCTATTGTGAAGTAACACAGCTTTAAAACTAAGTTTGGAGGAATCTATGCATAGCCTCTGTTCAATTGGACCATCTTTCAAATTCAAAAATTTCATCAAGCCATTAATGTCGCAACAAACAACAAGATTATTTTTCTTTTCAAAAAAGGGAAAATACGTTCCCTGTGACGTTTTTTGCACTGTGAGATTTTGATTTCACATTCGAGAAGATTCCATTGCTGTAGTCAAGACCCAAGAATTTCTGCATTCGCCTTTGACAGGTCAAGGTCTCTAATGAGATCACTCAACTCCGCTTGACTCAGTTTGTGCGGTTTATCATACTTTCCCTCAAAGTCCGGGTCACTGGAAGTTGAAGGCTTGTTTGGTTCTTCTTCTTGTTCCACACTTTCTTCATTTTCTAGTTTAAACACACAATTTTCGGGTGGAGTAAGAATTAGAAAACTATCTGAATGCAGAATGGGTCGGATAGCAGATCGAAGATGCAAGTACTGAACTGTTCTTCTTTTCTTCATAGACAATCCTGGCTTTATAGGTGCAGTCAAGCAGAAATAGCAGACATCTGTATGGTTTGTAGGCTCCCGCCAAACCATAGGCACAGCAAAAACCATGAATAGTTTCTTCTTTCACATACATTCTCGTAGTGTAACTGAGCGTGCGTTGCAAATATATGTGGAGCCCAAGACTAATCTTGGTCCCCTACTTCCATACCGAAATAATGCTGATAGGCAATGTTTACTAGGGGCATCAGATTGCGTTTCTATGCGGAAAATGTTATTTAGCTACAAATATAACAAAAATTATTCACTATATTTACACATTTTCGTGGCATTCTTACGAATTTTACACTAAAAAAGCCCTCTCAAACCAGAATTTCTGCATTAATTACAGCAAAAACTATATGAAACTCACAGGCACAGCAACAGTAAGTATTTTTATGACTTACAAACAGCTGAAGAGCATTTGTGTTTTTTTATTTGACAGGTGTACCAACTCCCAAAAAAAAAATGTTCCCCAAATTGAAAACATCTCTAAAAAATGAAATGTCACTTAATCTCCAAAGCAAGAGCTAATCATTTTTATGGTTATTTTTTAATTCAGCTGATGGAAACACATATTAATTGTCTATTTTTGAGCCCGCAAGATTTTCATTGTTCCCCAGTGTAATTTAAGATTTTTTAAAAACGCAAGTTAGCTTAGTTCATCCGCTCAATAGTTCTCTTAAATAGTTTTAACAATGACAAACCCAACATTCGATTAAAGTAAATTTTGTCTAGTTTACTATGGAGCAATGTCCAATTACTCAAATCAAATATTTTTTTCACTTCCTATTAAAAATAAAAAAAAAAATGATTCGCTTAATATAACACAAATCTTAAATTGTCTACTTTTCTGCTGAAAATTTGGAAATTATCTGTATGAACTTGTTTGTAGATATTGATGTCTACTATCTACTTATTAAATATTTCGCTCAACTTAAGGAAGCCACTGCATATTCATTTTTTTAATAAAAAATTATTTTTAGTTTAAGATGTAAAAAAAAAATCTAGTGAAATTTTTATCTTTTAATAGGACAGAAAATATTCCTGATATTAAATATCCCTTTTATAATTAAGTAGATATAATCGACTTATGTCCCGCTAGATTGCTCAGGCAGTGCACTGTTCCGCCTCTGTGCCCCACCCTAACGCCGGCTCTGCCTATATCCAGTATAAAATAGAACGATCACATTATTTTGGCCATTATCGAGTATATTTGTGTTGTTTTTTTTTTCCAAAAGGTAATTCGTTTCAGAATAATTTTCCATTTCTATTTGGTCCTTCATTGTTGTCCGATATGAACAAGTTAAAATTAAATATTGGAAATAATACTCAAATAACTTAAATAATTATGTTTAAAATGAACGCTGAGTACAAAGTATGCATTTCAATACTATTTTAAATAATTCTTTCGAGAATAGCATCTACTCAAATCTAATTAAAAATCCTCACATGACAGCCAGTACGGGACCTTGGACTGTGAAATAAACGTCATAGCCACCAACGATGCTGAATCACCTACACTGGCTAGTACGTGTTTTTATCTTATACAAAACATAAAGAGCTTTTTTTTCAGATATTGTTTAATTCCAAAATTGAGCTGATTTGGGCTATTCCTCACTAGCGCATTCAATCTGGTTAAATTCAAATAATTCCAAAATATTGTAGTATAAAGCCACTCCAGAAAAATATTTAATAACCCATTGAGCATAACCTTCCTAATGTACATATAATTAGACAGGACAAATCTTTGACAAAAAATAGTACATTAGAGAGTTTACTTAGAGTTTTCAGAACGTATTTAGCTGTCGCTATCTACAATCAGATCAAACTAATTCAAATATTGGAAGAAATAACTTGAATTTTATTCTGGGAAATTTAGTCCCCTCAGAATAACTATAATGAACAATGAAATGACAATTTTCTGGTATTAAAAGTAAATTGATTTATAAAGTTGTCTAACCCTAATTTTAGAATAAATACAATGTACTAGATATATGAATTATATATTTAAAGATAAATATATTCGAGTGGGTTCACGTATTTGTACAAATAAGCAATGTGGCACATACATAGATATCTGCAATATATCAGGAAAATGTAGCTGACATCTCTAAAGTACAAAATAACATAATTTTTACATATATTTGGATGATTGATTACTGATGAGATGGAACAATAAATGGTATTTAAATGATGTCAAGCATGAGGATTTCCTTATAGATGTTGGTAGGGAATTCCAAAACGAGATAGCACGTATGACTAAGGATTTTTTTAAGGAAACAGTTCTATGAGAAGGAATAAACAGGTTTGAGGGGTGGGATCTCGTGTTGTATGAATGAACAGAGAAACAAACAGTAAAGAAATCAAGAAGATAAGAAGGTTTATAGGTTGTAAAGGTTTGGAAAATGAATATACCTAGGAAATATTACCGTTAAAAAACTGGACAGAGCCACTTCAACTCGGCAATCAATATTGATTGATATTCACTATCATCAAGATCAGCCTTTAGTATTTTTTTTTATAATGTCAGTATTTCTAGGAGAATTCAATATATATTACCTGAAAGGTGCTGTAGGTGACTCGACTACTCAACAACTAATTATAAATCTGAAGTTGCGACCTGTTGCAAATCTAAATAAGATAATGCTTTCTAATCTTCAATATCTTGATATGGGTTGTGACTCAACGCCGTATATTGATGTTTGACGTCACTGCCAAACTACTAAAAGGAAGAACTATCATATTTAATTATTATTATATCTTTAAAATTGATGTATAAAAACAGAAAAACTAATTAAAAAGGTTTCTTTGACAAAAATATGGATTAAAATCACTGTAAAATAGAATTATCATTATGTTAATTATGGAATAGCGAAATTGTGATGAGCCAAAAACAGCTGCTATTTAGATGCAGAAAATAAAGCAAAGCAATAAAACATGGAATTAGCAACGAAGAAAGATGCAACATTACTAAAAATTATATATTACATCGCCGTCTCTTATATATTACAAGTTACGAGAATTACGAATAAGTTATAAGTTACGAGCCGCCTGAACCAGCCTTCTCCACCTCTGCCTATCTTGGGCTACTGCGTTCCAGTTTGCGGCATGAAGCTCAGCAGTATCTTTTTTTATCCTATCGATCCAACTGGTTTTTGGCCTTTCACCTGGTCTCTTGCCTACTACTCTGGCATCCATTGTCGTGTAAAGGCGTTCTGATGGATTGCTACGAGCTTCATGCCCTGCCCATTTTAACCTCCTTGCCTTCATGGTATGAGATATTGACTGACCCGTTTCTTTCAGCAGTTCTTTGTTGTGCCTTCTCCTCCATGTGTCAAGCTTCTGGTCCCATATAGGTCCTGTTATCCTACGTATAACTTTTCTTTCGAATCTCACAATTCTGGCTTCTAGTGTGCCGGTTAGAGCCCAGGTTTCACAACCGTACAGCAGAACTGGCTTAATCACGGCGGTGTACAACCTTATTTTGAGATTTCTGGAGATTTTTCTATTTCAGGACCTTTGAAAGAGAGAAAAAAGATCTGTTCGCACTAGTTATTCGCTGGTCTATCTCTATTAGTTGAACATTTATTGAGGTCATTGAGTCCGAGCGAGTCTCTCAATATCCTCTTGATTACTTCCGAGGACAGCTATACCATCGGCATATGCTAGGATTTTATGTTTCATTCCAACGTGCATCCCTCCATCTTCGCGTGATGTTATTCTTATTACTTTCTCTAGTGCTAAGTTCTTTACTGCCCCGTAACTTTGCTAAACCCCATAACAGTGCTTCCGTAACATCTTGTGTTGTAATTGTTACCTCTTGCATCTCAGAAGCACATTGAAAATGGGAAATTTCTTCCGTTATCCAAGGGGCGTTCTCTTCGTGATTCGTTGTCTAAGTTTCCTATAAAACTGGCATTCATTTTGTTGGAACATGTGATTCTGCTGCCTCCGTAAAGCTGCTTCACTATATCTACGCAACCTGTTTGCAAAAACTGCTAATTTCTGTTTTAGGTTATCCAGATATAGTGTCAGTTTATCAATCAATTCTTTTTCCATAACTGTATCCAAGTTTTGGACTATGACAGTTGCCTGCTCAAAGTATTAGAAATATACAAGGTTCAACCTAAAATAAGCAAACTTTTTTTAAATTTAATGGCGGACTGGGCTACTACGCTGAATATAGGAGCAATCCGCGCTAACAATCAAATTAAAATTCTTGGAGGCATCTATCAAGGAGAATGCATAAGCCCTCTGTGGTTTTGTATGGCACTGTTCTCATTAAGCCAGATACTCAAAAGGAGCTACAAACTTAGGCGGGCTACAAACTTAACATCAAAGATGATGATACCACAATCAGTCATAGTTGGTATATGGATGACCTCAAACTGTATGCGAAAAATGAACAGCAATTGCAGAACATGCTTGAAACAGTATCATCCTTTACCAGTGATATAGGTATGTCATTCGGACTTGATAAATGCATGGTGCTTCATGTAAAAAAGGGAAGAAAGGTTAATACCCAGAAAATTCTGATAAATGAAGAAGATCACATTAAAGAGCTAGAAGCACATCAATTATATAAATATTTAGGAATGAAAGAAAACCTTAAAATAGCCCGAAGGGACGTGCAACAACAGCTTCTGACTGTGTTTAGAAAGAGATTGCGACAAGTACTCAGGACTCAGTTATCTGGAAAGGACAAAATTAAGGTCATTAACACCAGGGTCATACCAGCTCTGAGCTATCGCTTTGGTATAGTACAGTGGACCAATACCAGTCTACAGGAGATTGATCGTCTAGTAAGAACGACACTTACACAAGAGCGGTCTCACCATCCAACATCCTCCAAAGCCCGCCTGTATTTATCTAGAAAGGAAGGAGGTCGCGGACTTCTAAATATAGAGGAAGCATGTCGAATGCAAGACGCTACGACGATATTTTCTTTCTATAACGACAGGGATTTACCTTACTAACCAATATGGATTCAGCTCTAACGGCACTCAACTTGAACAAAGTCGAGATTTCACAGTTGTGTCCGAAAATGAAAGGCTGTTAGAATGGAAAAGGCACTACATGGTAGATACTACAGCCAATTGAATGAAGCCTCCATAGACAAAGAAAAATCTGTGGAATGGTTAGCGGCAGGAAGGCTATACTCTGAAACAGAAGGGTTTGTAGTCGCCATTCAAGATCAGGTCATTGCCACCAGGTCATATAGGAGGCACGTTCTAAAAGACACTACAACACCTAATAAATGTCAGATTGCTTACCTTTATCTATTATAATAATGTCAGGTCTATTATGGGGGATGGTGTGGTCCGTCAGGATCGGTTGATTATTATTATTATTATTATTATTATTATCTTTTTTATTGTCGCCTTTGCGGATTCAAAGCTGAAGGTGGGGGACAAGTCCAACCACCTTCAGTTATAATATTTTTAAATATTTAAAAATTTTCTAGTAATTCTGGCTGTATCCAAGAGAATCGCTTGCTGAGCCTCTCTTAACACATCCAGGGGTAATTCCAAGCCGTTTGTACTTGCCACCGTTGACTTTGGGATCAGACCGTTGGTTGATATTATTATTGGTGTAACCAATACGCTCTCCAAATGGTACAACTCCTTTAATTCGATCGCCAGTTCTTGATACTTACGGAGCTTCTCTCCCACGGTCGTGCTTATGTTGTTATCGTTTGAAATCGCGATATCAATTAACTTTGCCTTCTTTGCTCCTAAATCTATAATAAGGATATCGGGTCTGTTGTGACGCACTGTATGATCCGTTATTATAGATTCATCCCAATACATTTTGAGGGAACCCTTCTGAAGCAGCCTTATCGGATTATATTTGTAATATGGCACCTTTTCATCCAACAGGTCAAGTTTCATAGCCAGAACCTGCATTGCTCAGACCATTAACCAAATATTAACCAATATCACAATAATAACAATAATAATAAAAAAATAACAGTTTTTCAAAACAGCCGTCATGTTAAGTTAAAAATTCCACAAAGGCAGACTTAATAAGAGTTTTTGTAAACACCAGCGAACGCTTTGTTATTTCCCTTAACTTGGCAAATCTTGTCGTTGTTTTTGCATAAATTTGATAATAATAATCTGAGCACATATGTAATTCAACACAAGGAAACAATAAATGTCACCTCTAAATTGATGCATTAAGGCATTAATGTATTGAAAGCTTCTATGTAATGGTGAGCTCTCTGGAAGCAATGAGGGCAACAACCTCATAACTTTGGAAATAAAAAAACATTTCATTTGCAAATAAATGACATGATGCATACGATAAATGTTTAAATGTGTGAAAAAAATTGGTCCTACATTGGTCTTCAACAAATTTAAGAATAATGGGAAAGTGTTATCCAATTGCTGTTTTTAGTAAATCAAACTAAGGTGTCGGCCTTGTAAATATATCTTTTTAACGTTCTAATGACGCTTTAGGTGCTTATATACTAGGAATAAAATAAGGAACCTATGTAGTGTGAATAACGATAAGAAACCAAGTGAATTATATGTGTGGCAATATCTATTGATTTTAACGTCGAAATCATGATTACCTAAGATATATAGGTCTCGTACAATCATTATTTCAATCAACTAATTCGTTTCTTTTAACTATAACCTTTCTCCCAAGCTCCGCTTATGGTCCGACCTGATAACGTTTATCAGTTCTATATTATAATAAATGGCCTCTTGGATGTAGCAGTTATTTGTCAGTAATTAAATTGATCGTTAATAATTATTAAATTGAGACTCAGTGATTATGTGTCTATGCACATCATAATCTCAAATTTGAAAACATAAGTTGTTCCACTCACATATACGAATGAAGCGTTGTTTTTAATTCCAAAAGATGTTCTATATGACGTCTGCTTTACTAAAGGATATATAACAAAATATTATTATATATTTGACGAATAGGGCAATTAAAAATATAAGTTGTACAGAACTTGGTGTATCCAGTGATTTTTGTAGACACTAAAACAGTGGAGATGATATGTAAAAAGATGAATTAGAAAAGAGTAGTTTATCTACTCATCATACTTCAATTATATTTATGCGAGCTTGCCAAGAGGCATTAAACGATGTTGATGTTTTTGATAGAATATTTGAGAATACGACATGTTGAAATTTTTTTTTTTCCACGACAATAAAACCTCATTAATATTGTTTAGTAGCTGGCCCGTGAGAAAAATTCGCAGACAATTTTGTTTAGTGAAGAAATAGTAAAACAATATGGAAATAAGTAGTTCCTATGTATTATGTAAGGATGAATTAATATTTTTTCCTTAGTCGATTAAAATATTCCATTAAACATAATAATAATAATAATAATAATAATAAGTACCACCCAAATAAACTCCTCCAAAAAGGTAGTCTCAAGCTCTACTGGGATGAATCGATAATAACTGACCATACTGTGCGTCACAATAAACCAGACATTCTTCTGATAGACATGAGAGAGAAAAGAGCAGAGCTTATTGATGTCGGGATCCCCAATGATAATAATATAAGCTCCACTGTTGGAGAAAAACTGAGAAAATACCAGGAACTGGCAATCGAACTGAAGGAATTATATCATTTGGGGAACGTCACCACCACTCCAATTATAATATCCTCCAATGGATTGATACCAAAGACAACAGTGGCAGGCACGATGGGATTAAAATTACCTCTTGAAGTGCTGAAAGAGGCTCAACACTCAGTTCTCTTGGATACGGCACGTATTGTTCGAAAGGTTTTAAATATCTAAAAAGTAATAGATATTAATCTGAAGTGGCTGGACTTCTGGTCTCCCATCTCAGAAACTTACCCCGCAAAGCGAGAATAAAGAATGGAAATAATAATAATAATAAAAGGCTTAGCGAACCCGAAGGTTCGATGCCGACACCACCAATCGCTTATTACACACCTCCCTCCACCGTTCGCCGTCCAAACCCAGTCCCTTCAGATCGGCTTTAATGCAATCTTCCCACCTTCGCTTCGGTCTACCCCTCGGACGCTTACCATTCGGCACAGCAAATATTAACCTTTTAGGAATTCTCTCGTTACTAAGCCCAATTAAGCACTCTTGCTCAATCTCCACTGGGTTTACCCCCAGTGACGCGGTTGAGAGAGAAGTGCAGGGATCTTCTGGAGTCATGCTTTTCCCTCCACAGTTGGAGGGACAAGTCTGGTTTGGAGATCTCCCGCCAGATTGTAAATATTGTATATAGGTATGTATGTGTTCATTTTATTCATTTATTTTTAGGTTATTTTATTCTTATTTATTGTATATATATTATTTTTCTGTTTAATTTATTTTATTTATTGTACATAGAGTGTGAATGTGATCTGTGAACACTATTATAAATGTCCTTGAGCCAGAATGTAATATTTTTCAATATATAAGCTAAAAAAAAAATTAAAAAAAAAAAAAAAGCTAAGCCCAATAACTTTACAAGCCCATTTGATTCGCCGCGATGAAATTACCTCAATTATATTACTCGGATACAGTTCACGCAATTCAGCGTTGTGTATTCTTCGGTTAACTCATCCTTCTTCGGTCCGAATATTCTACGCAATACTTTATTTTCAAAAACCTTAAGACGCTGCTCACCCCTTAATGTAAGCGGCCAAGTTTCGCATCCATAAAGAACTGTAGGCAAGATAATTGTTTTATAGATTCTAATTTTAAGTTCCGGGACAAGAGGCTCGAACTAAGTAATTTTGTCACAGAAAAATAACAAGCATTTCCCGCCTTTAATCTAACCTTAATCTCTTCTTCAATTTCGTTTTTTCTAGTTATCGTAGAACCTAGATACCTAAATTTCTCTACCTATTCAAACATATTACCATCTATATCGATATCACCAGTAGTATCGCCATTTTGGAAGCTAACTATATATTTTGTTTTATCCACGTTTATTTCGAGTTCTAGTTCTTTACCGGCTTTCATTAACGTTGTCGTATTTAGTTTTATAGTTTCAACGTCTTCGCTTAACAGTACCAGATCATCAGCATAGCACCATTAAACATAATAGACCAAACTATTTACACAAATTGCTTTGCTAGGACCTATTTTTAAACGCTGGATGGAAAGATAAAAAAAGTGATAAAGACAAAATAATGCCCCGATCATAGGATATTCTAAATTACAAAAAAATAAAATAAAATGTAAGAACAACATGTCTTATAAAAAAAAAAAATAATAATAAATTTAATATAAAAGCCAGGAAAAAAATGTATGTATTCTACTCCTTAATGCAATATCTTTAAACAGGAAGACATTATTAAGTATACCAAAACTAATGGACTGTATCTTTGTTAATGATTGTCCGACTTTTACGATTTTTTTTTCTGTTTTGTAGGTAATTTAGTAATCTTTCTAATTATCACGGGTACAATCGAGGAAAAAAATGCATAGTTTTTGAACACGTCTACAAGGAATAAATAAATAAAAACTCCTAACAGATTTTATTTTATAACTTGAGTTCTAAATTATTTAGGAAGATACAGTTTGTGTCATTTCGTGTAGTTTATAAGGCCCTATATCCCTGCAAAATTGCGTGTAAATAGGTGGAAGAATATTTAAGTTATAACACTTTTTGTGATTTTCGAAAAAATATCAAAGGCACCTTTTAGAAGTAATATATACGATTATGTTTGTCAATAAAATAAATGTTTCAATAGCAGTGGCAGCTATTAACAGTAGAAGATCCAGGATTTCATTTTGGGGATTTGTTTTTTCGTTTTAACAACGGTTATTACTCTGGAAGAAAAAAAATAGCTGTATGACATTAATGCTTTTAGTGAGATGTTGCTTATATCATTCTTGACATGTGCTTACAGTCGATAGCTGCTGTATATGCATTATAATTTTAAAAGAGATCTTATTTTTTTAGCTTAGATCACTCACATAAACAAATGAGGACCCCTGAAAAAAAAAAGAAATATGTCATAATTTTGGTGGCCCATAGCAGAATCCCAAAATATCCCTTCAAGCCAGTTTGGTTTCCGCTCACAACATTCCACAGTTGAGGAAGGCCTACGTGTTGTTAAACATATATTCTTTGCTCGTGAAAGCAAGCAATGTTTTACTGGTACCTTTTTTGCGTAGCTCAAGCTTTCGACCGGGTGTGGCACGATGGTTCGCTTTTCAAGTTCAAAACCCATTTACCCCAATCCTTATACTTAGTTCTGAAATCCTACCTCTCCAATCGTTCCTTCGGAGTACGCTGTACTCAGAATTTTCCAATGGCTAACCAGTTGAGGTCGGTGTCTCACAAGGCAGTGTCATAGGTTCAATTTTATATATTTTCTTACCTGCTGACATCCCTACAGATCTTGATACCTTCCTAGCAACATTTGAAAATCATACCACCATCCTGTCCTCCCAGACAGATCCAAAAATAGCATCCATAAATCTACAAAGACATCTGTCCCTGAAAGAGCAAAAGACAAGAGCTTAACCGACGATTTGCCCAGTTATACAGATTACTTACATAATGAAACCTATCTGAACCTAGGGACTTCAACTGTTGTGTACTGCTTAATTTTCGAATATCAAACGCATTCAATCCTTCCAGTCCAAAGCACTTCGAACAATAGTCAACACTCCATATTATGTCACGAACAAGGCCCTGCACCATGACCTTAACATCTCATATATCCGTGACTTCAGTCCACCCCGATTTAATAAATTTCACTAGAACCTTATTCATCGCCCCAATTCTTTAGTTCAATCCCTATGTAGTTCCAAACAACCCAATAATCCTTCTCGGGGGCTAAACCGGCAGTGGCCTCGAGACCTTTTGTAAATATGTTAATGGAGTCCTGGCAATGGCAAGCTTCTCCACTCAATGCCTCCATGTTTGTGGCTCAAGTGCTCTCTCTCAGTCTCCACTGGTTTCCTGTCCAGACCACACGCGAAAGTCAAAGCCTGGCTCGGTGTCTCTTGGTCAAATGTAAATATTGTAATAAGAGTAAGCAATAAATATGAGTTTTAGAATAATTTTATTTATTTTTGTGCCAGGGAGGCCACAGGTTTGAAAAGGAGAAAAAAAAAAACAAATATGAATTCAACAAAAAAAAAAAAAGTGCGAAGCCAAAGAAGAAAAAATGTAAATTGCTTAAAAAACGCAGCAATGGGTAGCTATGATCAGTAACATCCCACAGGTAATAAGGATATTGAAAGCGAACAAGTAACGATCACTGGTGTTTGTAAAACGTAACTGGTGTGCATGTTTTATGAAAAATCCCATATAATTTAATGATATAAGGCCCTAATTAACTAATTCTTTAAACAATGATCTATTAAATCGAATAACCACATTTGCGAAGATGATATGACTTAAAACAATTGAGAAAACAGAAAATTTTATAAATTCAGTACTCAGCTCATCGATAGGATTGAATCCTTCTCTAAACTGGGCTAAACGATCCCAATATAAAATTTAATGGGGAAGAACCCAATGGATTTTGTAAAGTAGTATATATTGTAATAAATGAAATATACAGAATAAAGTTATAGCTGGGCCGAGGAGAATGGCAGTTTAAATAATCCTGGGACTAACATTTTGTGGTACTTGACTTGAATTGCAGTATTCCGTTTTTCGGTGAATGAGATATAAGAAATCTGCTGCGATGGATTACACAACTTTTACTTACTCGTATTAACTAATTAAGAAATTGTTTTTCTTTACATTTAATAAACCTTAAGTATATTGCTATAACAATAAATACAATTTCAAGATAACATAAATTCTGACAATCCTGTGCAATGTATACTTTTGGTTAATCTAACTTGGAAAATTAATATATTTTTCCTTGTTTATCTATGACCTAAAAGTCAACATTATTAAGTAAAACAATCAAAATTCATTATATTTTCGACAATCTCCATTATCTTCTTTTACATATGCTAGATATTCATTTGTCTAAAATCTTTTCCTTTCCAACGGAACATCCAGAATCAGTAAACCCTTGTTTACTGAAATTGGGGTCTTGTTTAGATTAGGCCCGCCAGTGATTTTTAATGATATTTAGTAACAGTTGTTATGAAACTTGATACCATTGATATAGAAATAAAATCACCTGTTGAGATCTGATTTAATTTAGTATTGTTTGTGTAATTGCGGTTATAAAGTGATAACACGGTGAATATTTTTGAAGTTTATATGCAAAGAAGAGGAACGAGCAATGATATTCTTTGAATAAAGAAGAATTCAATCTAAGGAAAGCTATTGTAAAAAAGGCCACATTCTGAAATTTTACAAAGATAGGGAAAAGTATAGGTGCAACAAAAGACAATGCCGGTATGAATGTGGCATGGAGTTGAGTCTATGTGGGCGAAGGCCAAAAGGAGAAACAAAAAGGAATGTGGGACTCATCGCTCTATATTAAACTCGTATTTATGTGAGTTCATGTGGAGGCAGAGAAACTCGAATGAAGTTTTTGATAAAATCCTTAAGGACATAGTAGAATTTTGGGCTCCAGAGGTACCTAAAGTGACTTCTTAAAAATATGTGAATGTTTTTAGTTATGTGTAAAAAGTTCCTATTAAATGAATCATATGTTTCTTTAACCCATATTTTTACTTTCCAACCTATACTAGGTAAGGGAAGTATTACAATCGGGTCAAATTTCCGATATCCGGTTTTCGACGGATCTATACATTTCAGAGCCCCTTGAGTCCGAAAAACACATTTTTAGCCATTGGTCTGTCTGTCTGTGCCAAGATTTTCTCGGGAACTACTGAACCGATTTTATTGCTTCTTTTTCTATTTTGTAGGGTTTTTACTACTGATGACTGTGACAGAAATTCAGTGCTCCATGCGCAATAGCTCGCGCGCAATAAATGAACAATATGTTTTTCTATATACTGTAGCGCGAAAACGGCTCTAACGATTTTGATTAAACTTTCCTATAATATTCTAATAACTTTCCTTCCAATTTTCATATATGGACTAAATTCCTGAGAAAATTTAGGAAAAAAAGTTATAAAGAAAAGAAAAATGTTATGGGGCCTAACTCCCTAAGTATATATTATACGGTAAAATTTATAATAAAAATTTTGAAAGTTAATTAAATTACCAACAAAACGAAAACAAAATTATCGGAATTGAACCAGTATTAGCGATGATACAGCTCATTCTATTTTTTACACATGTTTTAACTTATTACTTTCGTACCTATACTAGGTGAGGAAAGTATTACAATCGGGTCAAATTTCCGATATGCGGTTTGCGACGGATCTATACGTTTTAGAGTCCTCTGAGCGGAAAACCGTTTAGCCTGTTTTTTGAAAGATGATGGATGAAATTCCCTACAAAACTATATAAAAAACGTTCATTTTGAACAACTATTAACGAAGTTACAGCTATCCAATTTTCAATGTAAGATTACGGGTTCATATCCTGGTCTCAGGAACAGAAATTATTGTTTGACAATACTAAGCAACTGCAAAAAATTTTTGATCAGCAATATTAGTGAGTATTGAAATGTTTACATTGATATACCTTAAGTCGGTTTATATTGCTTTAGTTTATCAAATAAATCGTAATCAAATCTTTTCTGTGATCATTTTCAGGAATATAAATCTAGTTCAATTTTTTTTGTTTCTTCATGAACATATGTAAAGATATAAAAACTTTTCTCAAATCGGTAGGAAAGTCGTGTGAGTGGACACACCTGATGTTTTAATTTATCAATAAGTAACTGTAACTAGATAAAATAACTGGCAGGCCTAATCTAAACAAGACCCGAAATTGTTTTTCAATCTGTGAAAGGCAAATTTTAGTGCAGGAATTGAGAAGAAGGCAAAGAAATTAGTGAAAAGGTAATCCAACTTAAAACAAAGAATAAAGCAGAAAGCTATAGGATGGAGACATGTAAAATTAAATTTCGTTTAGATGAGGATGACTGGGACACTTTTATAGAAAGGTTAGAACTTTCTTCCATTGCACATGATATTTAAGAAAGTAAGTATGTACCAGAACTACTTATAAAGGTGGGTGCAGAAGCCTACATTCTTATTAGAAATTTAGCAATACCAAAAAAAACCCCAAAGGACCTCTGATTTAAAGAGATTGTTTAATGTCTAAGCACTTAAATCCCAAACCTTGGGAACTATTAGAAAGACATATATTCAACAATACATATCAGTTAGCGTCAGAAAGAATGATTTCGTAGCCCGTTTGAAAAGAGCATCTATGCACTGTAACTTTCCTGCTGTTGAGATGTCACTAAGAGATCAGTTTGTTTGCGGTATAAAGAATCATGAGACAAGAGTTGAATTATTTAGAAAAGAGAAGGTTTCATTTTCAGATGCTTTAAAAATCGCAGAGACCAGGGAACTGGCAATGGAAAGTGCTTCTAACACCGCATGCACAAGCAACTCATCGGATAACGTGTACTCTCACGTAATCTATGTTATCAGAAGAAATACAGACAGGGACAAAACATCTAAAGGTAGAAGTCTAGAATTAACTCAAGGGTTGACTAGTTATGGGAAGATGCACTGTAAAGAAGACTTAATTAAAAAAGGTAATACACATCCATCATTATTTAATAGCAATATAAACAGTTTTAGTTGCTTTTGTTGCGGTGAGATTAACAGTCACTATGCTAGAGAATGTATCCACAGATTTAAAGTGTGTAACTTACGGGGCATTGAATTATCGAATGCTGATTCGATGACTGTGGAATCTAAGGCGGAACCGTTGGTCATTGATTTGTCAATAAACGGAATTAAAATTATAATGCAAGTAGACACCGGACCATAGGTAGCACTGATATCAAAAGAGTAGAAAGATCGATATTTTTCACATACAGCAATGATCGAACCTGACCTAACCTTAACGACATATGGTAAAAACGATTTGAAGCCTATAGGGATGCTAACAAATTTGAAAGTGTCATGTGTAAAATGCTATGTTTTACCAGGGAAAGGTCCCTCTTTGTTGGGAAGAAGCTGGTTTAACAAACTTGGTCTGTGGCCATTCAAATTAGAATTAAATTATCGTAATTTAGAGGATACAAGTGAGAAATTAATGGCTAAGGTTAAATCATTATTTCCAAAATTATTCAGTCCAGGGCAAGGAGTTTATTCAGGAAAAAAGATAAAATTAATTTTTAAAAAAGACACAGTGCCTGTACAATTGAAACCACATGGGGTGCCTTTTGCACTGAAAGTCAAGGTCAAAAGAGAAATAAAAAGATTAATTTCCATAGGTAATGAAGAGCCTGTGACGGTTAGTAGTTGGGCGACACCTATGGTGCCTGTTCTAAAATCCAATGGGGAAGTTAGAGTGTGTGGTAACTTTAAGTTAACCGTCAATCCACATTTAATTATCAAGCGTCAACCTGTGCCAAGCAAAGAAGAGGTTTTTAGTAGACTACAAGTAGGTAATAAATGGTCCCAGATTTATTTAGCACATGCATTCATGCAATTCAGAGTTGGTGAAAGTTCCAAAGAAGCACTAACAATTATTACAGATGAAGGTTTATTTCAATATACCAAACTACCGGAGCGTGTGGCGTCCAGCTGGAGAATGTCAGGAAATTTTAATAGAAATACTTCAGGGAATTTCTTATACTGAAATTTACATTGATAATATTTATTGTACAGGTAGAACAGATGAAGAGCACATTTCTATCATAACGGAAATATTTAGGCGCTTAAATGACGCAGGCTTAAAAGTAAATGAAAGAAAGTGTGAATTTTTAAAAAGTAAGTTGGAGATTTTAGGATTTGTTCTGGATAAATAAGGAATTCATCCAGCAGAAAGTAAGGTTATAGCAGTCACGGGTGCTCTAAGGCCTAAAGATTGCAAACAGTTAAGGAGTTTTCTTGGATTGGTGAATTATTATGAATCATTTCTGAAGCACAGAGCTGGTAAACTGAGTTGTTTTTATGATTTGCTAAAGTCAAAAAAGTGGTGTTGGTCCGAAGAATGTGAGGAAAGCTTCAACTGGATCAAGAAGCAAATCGTGTCAGATAAGGTATTGACATTGTTTGATCCAAATGAACAATTAGTCCTATCATGCGTTGCCAGTCAATATGGACTGTCAGCGATCCTTTCTCATAAATTCAAGAATGGAGAGGAAAAACCCATAGCATTTGCTTCGAAAGTAATTCCGGTAACTGAGAGGCATAGGGCAATCATTGATAAAGAAGATGCTGCCATCATCTTTGGTTTCAAGAAATTTTACTAGTATGTCTATGGGGCTCACATAATTCTTAGAACAGACCATGAACCTTTTAAATACATTTTTGGAAATTACAAAAATCTATCTGTCACAATTCAAAATAGATTACAACGATTGGCTTATTATCTATCAGGATTCACTTTCAGTATAGAAGTCGTAAGATCCTCAGGAAACGGTAACTGTGATGCCTTGTCAAGATTGCCTTTGAATGACCACACTCCGGTATTTGATACAGAATTTACAGCTCTTAACTATGTGGAGGAGGGGATGCCTTTGTTGAATTACAAACAAGTGATCACTTAATCAGTGAAAGATAAAATATTAAGCCGCGGGGTGTCCAAATGAAAATAAGAATTCATCTGAGATCGAAAAGAAATTTTTCTCACAGAAACTAGAATTATCGCTGGATAAAGGATGTCTCATGTGGGGAATAAGAGTGGTTATACCAGAATCACTTCGATTCATCTTACTAAAGCATTTACACATATCACACCTTGGTATAACTAAGATGAAGCAAATGGCAAGATCTTATTTTTGGTGGCCGAACTTGGATTTAGATATTGAAAATTACGTTGAAAGTTGCTTCAGCTGTGTAGCAAATAAAAAGAATCCAACCAAAATTGCGAATTCGCAGTGGCCTTATCCAAGCAAAGTTTGGTCTCGACGCTGATTTTTTAGGAAGTAGTTTGTTTTTAGTTGTCATAGATGCCCACAGCAAATGGCCAGAAGTTTTTAACATGAAAGATAATACGAAAGCCTGGAAGGTTATTCAAATCTTCAAAAAGTTATTTGTCAGACACGGATTGTGTGATCATTTGGTTACTGATGGAGGACCCCAATTCACAAGTAGTTTATTCAGAAACTTTCTGAAAAGGAATGGTATAAGGCATACAGTAACACCTCCAAAACATCCAGCAACAAATGGAGCTGCAGACAATTTTATTGGTACGTTCAAAGATAAAATGTGCAAGATATTAAAATCTGGGCTATCAGTCGAGTATGCTATGGACAATTTTCTTTTAGACTACAGGCGAATAGAGCATTCTACTACCACCAGAAAAATATACAGAAAGATCACCAGCTTATCTTATGTATAAAAGAGAAATTAAAACTAAATTTGACCTTCTCAAACCAAATTTGAATAATGATGTGGAACTTAAGCAATTCCAATCCTTCTTAAGAAATGAATCATCCCGTTGTATAAGAGTACTCGAGGAAGAACAAAAAAGCAACTGTCACCTGTCACATATTTAGTTGAAACAGACGATGGTATTACATGCAAACGCCATGTGGACCAAATCGTCAGATTTCTCCATGAAAAAAAAAAACCTGTAAATCAACAAGAGAGCAACCAAATAATCAGTCATGGAAGTGGGAGCTCTCCTTGAGAGCTGCAGATGACTCAGTTATTTGTGTTAGTTAATTTGTGTTCTTAGTTTTATATAATACTTATATATATTTTTGATAATTTTTTAAATGTTTTTAATATGTTGCTTGTTTTATAACTATGATACACTTTCTTTAGAAAGGGGGAAATTGTGATATATCGATTATACCAATTAGTGATTTAGTTGTATTAACCTAACAGTGTTATCTTTCATAATGAAAAAAGAGTTGTGATTACTAATAGTGTAGTCTTGTGTTTTGATATTCAAATACTTAACAAGTAGCCAGGCCAAACACCTTTTGGGTCTATATTGATTACGTAATAGATTCTGCATTCGATTGCCTGAATCTCGATCTTACGTCTCTTTCCTATTTTTTAGTCCGTGGTACAGACCCCTTTTCATCCAATTATTAACATCCGTCTAAAACTTCATGAATGTCTTCATCTTATCGTACTGCCAGTATGTCTGACATCAAGAGGAGACTGAAAAGATCTTCTGGATGAGAGATCTTCTGGAAATTAATTCTGTCATGTTTTTATCGAAAATAATACCACTAAAGAGACCGTTGGATATCACTCTCCCTCTTAGCTAACATTATATTATTATTAGATTATTGAATTGATGGACAATTCACTTATTGTCTAGGATGTATCATTAAGGTGTAGATGAATGAATGAAATTTAAAAAAAAAATCTTATAATTGAAGGAAGTTAGTCGACTTTTGTACATATCATAGGTGATTAATTTCCAAGACGCAGTCATTTTTAAGGATTTTATTACAGCTGAAGTTTCAACCCAAACATGTGGGTACTAATATAATCCTTTAAAATGATTATTTATCATCTACAATCTTATAATAAACTACAACTTATTTCTCTACGGAAATTCTGAGAAATAGAAAGTTTTCTGATAATAGTTTTGAATACCTCATTAAATTAATTGATTAATTTAATGATGTATTCAAAACTGATGAAAACCCAATTGCTTTCCACTTACCTCATAAAATAATATGATCAATAAATCGAGAAAAAAAAAAAGTGATCTATAAAAACATTAGTGAAGTGGAAGTCACACTTTTTTTCTCGATTTATCGCATCGAGATTTTATTGATAATGTGATCGAATGAAAAAACAAATAGTTGTTAATGAGTTTTTAGTACCTCAAAAAATAGAAAAAGTTTAGCAATTCAACAAATTGAAAACCGATTTTCAAGATTTTTCTTAAATAAAAAAGTTGATGATTACGATAAGATGAACCCATTCATAATTTATCTTGTAAGTTGTCCTCAATGAGTAGTCCTTTATTTTTACCATATCGGAGGAGTTATACGTTTGAAAAGTGGGAGTAGTTTGTTTATAAGTGGGATACCGGAAAAAACCATTACACAAAGCTCCATTTATCTGAATTGCTTGAACAAAGGATGTATTTTAAAAACACAAAGAAAAAGTACTATTAAATACTCAATATAAAAATGATTAGTTGAGTGATTTGTAACGAAGAATGACTGCTAGTAATAATTCTAGTAAATAGTTGTTACTACCTTTAAGGTGGTGATGCCGTAACGTACTGACGCCCCAATTCCTCCCACTCCTTGCTATTACCTTGACCCCCTCTAGTAGCTCCAGAAGATAGTCTGTAACATAATCAGAAATTCTTACTATTACAATATTTTACCCATTTTGGCCATTTATGTCAACTCATCGCACAACCTATATATTAGAAAATTAGAAACATTGTGGTAAGAATGTATGGTATGTACATTACATAATGTTATGACAGCCCAAGGTCGCCATTAGGTCGAATTGGTTACGACTTAATATTCTCAGCTATTATATGGAGTTTACCATATTGCAAAAATATATTAAAAAATAAATAACAATAACGTTAGTACAAGTAAAAAAGAGAGTTTATTTAATGATTATTATCGATGAAAATATGCTCATTTAAAAGTTATTTTGATTCTCCGCAACGCGATGTACGTCTTCCTTGAAACATTTTAATTCAATAGTTTTCTTGAAAAACTTATTTCCTTCAGAGAAATTTGAGAAAATTGCATCAACAACTTTCACTTACCGCTCTAATTTGAATAAAAATTATTGTCTAGCAAAATTAGGCTATTACAAAACGTTTTTGAAGTAAATTTTTAATCGAGTTAAACCTTAAATGGAATATTTATGAATTTAGATCGCATTTATGAATGCAAAAACTCATTGAGACCACCATAGTAAACCTATTTATTATATCTAGGGTGGGCAATAAACCCTCACAACTAAATTTCCATCATTACAATTAAACCTCATAGCCGAATCTCTGAGCAAACACTACAGGACCTAAACCTATATTACTTTTTCCATGTATTTGAACTCTTATTTTTTCTCTAGTAAAATATACCGAATTACAGTAACGGGATATTCAATTCAACATTGATAGGTCAAAAGTTTTCATACTAATTACAAGTGCATAATGTGGAGATTTCATTGAGGAAAAATTCATCAAATTATTCACATATTACCTTATCGAAATGTCACTTAATGATTTTTTGGAATACATCGACGATATATTACGTACGATAATTATTTAAATATAATATTGGATCATAAGTTACTTAACTTCAATAAATGTATTTAAGGTTATAAGATATGTTTTACTCATCCATGAGATATTTGTATATTCCACTTCTTTAAGGCAATAACAAATAAAACTGTTTTGTAATCAGTTTCATTCCCTCGATTCCTTGGATTATATATATATATATATATATATATATATAAAAATATATATTACGAACTTAAAAATATTTTTAAGATTTTGTAGTTAGTTAGGGAATTATATTTTGTTTTCTAGAAAACATGTGGTTTCAGTTAAATAATATTGGTTTTCAGAAATTATTATTTATAATTTTCTCATCAGTCTCCATAACCTTCTTTTTATGATAGATAATGTTTTTTCCTATAATTATCAGCTTTCCAACGATATATTGTACGCACATCTTCTGTTTATTATTTCCGGAGAGTCATTTTCAGCCTAAATAAACATTTTTCCTTGTATCTCCTTTAGGCAACTATCAAATTCTTTCAAAGGCTATATTTTATTATTATAATTACATAAATATAAAATTGGCCATAAAATTAAATTTGCGACCTGCTTTTATTTTCCCTTGATTTCCGGCTAATCCGTTTGGTTAATCCTAAAAATGTATACGACAACATTTGTTAGGCTCGGGAAATTGAACAGAATGACACATTGAACGGGAAGATCGAATAAAGTTGAAAAATGAGTGTGTTTTAAGCAGCAACGCGTTACAGATGTTTGGTATTTCGGATTTTTTCCGTTGAGTTGTGATAATTTTTTCCATCAGTTGAATAGTACAACTGTTAAATATGGCTCACGGTAGAGTAGGTTGAGATGAGAATCGAAGTAACTGCTTAACCGGGATTTCTAGACAAATTACACAATAATTCATAACTCTGGTTCTATTCAATATTTTGTTTTCATTTAAAGCCTATATTTTAACTCAATTAAACCTTAAAACAATGTCAAAATTTAAAAAGTCCTACAATAATCCATTGCTGAGCTTACCCATGACAAAATTTCGTTGCAATGCGGACAGACAGACAAAAAAATGTTTTAAAAGTGGATTTGGTTTCTGTAATGTATAAAACGGAAATATATCATGAAATGGGTTGCTTCTATTCAATATACAGACAAAACCTTTATTTTATTTATACAGATAACACTAATTACTTTGGGAGAAAAATAAATAAACTATCTATATACGAGGGGGATAGTACGTAATTGTATGTAAGTAAGTAAAAGCCATGGAAGGGATGCTGCTGGGTATTGCTTTTCCTCATGCCTATTAGGCCTTTTTATTTATTTATTTATTTTCTGATGACTGTGCCAGCACATCTGCTGATTGTCGATAGTTGTAATTGACAGATACGGATAAATAGATGAAAGTGCAAAAAAAAAAAAAAAAGAAATGCTATCTATATAAAAGCGTGTTCAAGTGATTCTTGAAGTACTATTAACAAGTTAGTTGCAGTTACGATGCCCGGGTTCCGATATTCTTCTCGACTTCGGGCGGGATTGTTTCGAATTTTGACTATCTTACGAAGTATCTAAAATGGTCATTTTCAAAAATATTTGCATGGGAGTTGGTTTAGTGTAAAGATAGATACAAACGTAAATAATCATTATATCTTGTATAAAGCTATCGGACTCTGGGAACCGTAACCGAAACTATCATGTTAAATCTAATTAAACCTGAACCAACAATAATACTTTTAGAGATCAGTTTGTATCAAAGGTCACCTCAATAAAGATCTCCTTGAAAATGGCTACCATTTTAGAATTACAGGTCACTGTGAACATGCAGGAACTGAATTTTTTTTATACCACTAAGTGACAATTTTATTTTTACCATTAATTTATTTTATTTACATCCTGACATAGCCATCAAGAGAGAAGAACGAAGGTTGCCTTAGTAAAGGTTTTCATAATAAATCCCACCTTATTGAAGGTATTCTTAACAAAAGTCACTATGACAATGTTAACCTTAACAAAGGTCACCTTAACATAATTAAAATCACCTTAACAAACTTCACTTTCATAGACATCTCTTAAAAAAATTCACTTAGTAAAGATCTCCATAAAAAAGTCATCTTAACTATTGTCACCTTAGAAAAGGTCTCCTTAACAAAGGTCAATTTAACATAGTTTACCATAATGCAAGTTACCTTTATTAGGATTACAGTGCACTACGCAGGAGTAGACATGCGGGTAGTGAAAATTTTATTTGCACCATTGATTTCATTTATTTACATCCTGACATAGCCATCAAGAGAAAAGAACGAAGGTTACCTTAGTGAAGGTTACTTTAATAAAGGCTTCCATAACAATTCTAATCTTAGTAAAGGTAACCTTGACAAAGGTAATCTTTAAAAAAAATCACGATAACATATTTTACATTAGCAAAGGTCACCTCAACAAAAGGTCTCCTTAACAATGGTTACCTTTTATAAGATTACAGGGCACTGTGGAATTGCGTTTTTTTTTTTATTTTATTTTCACCAATAATTTTTATTTTTTTAAATTTCTGACATAGCCATCTAGAGGGAAGAGTAAAGAAAAAGGCCAAAGGTTACCTTAGTAAATGTTACGTTAAAAAAAGTCATTTAGAAACTCTTAGGTGTAACATTTAGGTTGCCTTAATAAAAATCTCCTTCAAAAAGGGTACCTTAATATAGGAAACCTTAGCAAATGGAACTTTTTATGAAGGTCATCTTAACAAAGGTAACCTTAACGAAGTTCACTTTAATAGAGGTCACCTTAACTAATATTACCTTGACTAAGGCCACCTTAATCAAAGTCACCGTAACCTATGTTGCCATAACCAAGATTAACTTAACAAAAGTTACCTTTGCAAGGTTATCTTAATAATGGACCCCTTAGCGAAAGTAATCTTAATAAAGGTCTTTTTAACATAATCAGACTTTGGTAAAGGTTTACTTTCATTGGCCAGTAACGATTAGTATCGACCAAACAATACAGTATAAAAACGTTTTTTCATAAAACCAAAAATTTAGTACCTCATAAAAATATTGTATTACTCCATACCACACGATCAATGCCTTCCACATTTCACAGCCATTTTATTGTGATCAGTTATTTATATTAATTTTAATTATTAAAGTGTTACTAAGAAATTTATATAGGCATAAACCCACACAATCACTAAAAATATCATGTAAATCTGATAAATCGTAGTAGATGATAGGACCGTTACAGCAATTTGACTACAGACAGACACCAAGCCAAATTTGATCCTTGATGTATGAAACATAAAACCCCAGTGAAAATTTTCGATTCTGAGCACAAACTTTTTTTAACCTCTCACACGAATGCAAAGCTTCCCCAACTTCGGTTGAAGCGAAATAGCTACGCTAACCTATTGAAATATATATTGCACTTATACAATCTATGAAATAATCCTGGTATCCCACCGCTACAAATGCCTTTTCATTTTTTTAGTATTTTGTGTATTCTTTAAAGAAATAATCAACATATTCTTGCGCAATTTTGCGTTAAGCATTGTTTTTCAAACTGTTTCAGAAAACGCAAACCAAATTTCTGGAATCATCTCTTTTAAATGATGAAATAAATTTGTGAATAATATGATAAAACTTTTATAGATCTGAAAGACTATATACACTGACAGGCAAAAATTCCACCCACTTGATTTTTCCATGTTTTCATATAAAAATATTTCTGTAAAGTTGTATTTGTATATAATACATGTTATTTGTAGATAATACTTAGTATTAATGGAATTTTATAATCTTTTTTACCTTTAATAATCAAAATGTGATTGGGTAAGAAAGATTAGAGAAAAAAAAAATTGAAAAACGAACCATTATTAATCTAAAAGAAATTAATTACATCATCGTTTAGTAGCGCGTGTTTCCTCCTCTTGCCTTCACTACTTGAAAACGCCACGGCATACTTTCCACCAGTCGGGAAATGTCCCTTTGCTAGAGGATAGCCCATTCCTCCCGAAGGTCCTCTTATTCGTCTTCCGAGGTTATCCCGTAAATGCTGAATGGGGTTCAAATCAGGAGAACGTGCTGGCCAGGCTAAAACCTCAGTATTGTTCTGTTGAAGGAACGTCTGCACTATGCAGGCGGCATGTGGGCGTGCATTATTGTGCATTAGAATACAACGATCGTCGATTTCGTTGAGGATAGGCAACACATGAGGTTCCAAAATCTCATCTACATAGCGAATGGCCGTCAAAGACCTCCACGAACAACAACCAATTCTGTGCGGCCCTCCATTGAAATCCCAGCCCACGCCATTAAGGAACCACGTTGGAAAAGTTGGCTCTGGGAAAAATTACAGGCTGCATAGCATTCTTCTTCTCCACACCCTTTCACGCCCGTCTGGAAATCGAAGAGCGAATCTTGACTCATCCGTAAAAAGTACAGCACTCCATTCGTCCATAGTCCAATGGCTGTGTTCTCGAGCAAAAGCCAGCCGTGGTACCCTGTGAGTTCTGGTCAACTCTGGTCCTCCTACTGGACGAAAAGCCATTAATCCATACTCATTTAATCTTCTCCGAGCGGTACGTTCAGAAATTTGCACACCCCGAACTTCTTCGAGCTGATGTATCGCTTGAACAACGGTAAGGTGCCGATTTCGTAAAATTCTCAAAGTCAAAAACCGGTCATCCCGTGGTTCTGTTACCCTAGGCCGTCCAAAACCGGGCCGGGCCTTCTATTGTAAGAACTAGTTTCCCGAAAACGCCTGCCGGCGTCTCGTAAAGTTTCATAAGGAACTCCGATGGCATTAGCAGCATATCTAATGGAACGTCCATCATCAATAAGTGCCACACCACGCGCAACATCTTCAGCACTAAAAGGCATTTTTAAACTTAATATTGAAAAAATTAAAAGCCAGTGACTACGAAATGTGCTGCAAGAAACGGCACTGAACTAATGATACTAAATAAACATTTAGATTCCATAGAAAGTAAACATTGGAATCTAGAATCATTTCATTGAATTAAGGATTAAGGGTTACTGTCCTGTATATTAACATTCCTAATTGAAAACAAACAAAAAGATTACCTATCTATTCATTAAAAACAATAGACCAATCCAAAGCAGAAATATTTTTAGATGAAAACATGAAAAAATCAGGCGGGTGGAATTTTTGCTTGTCAGTGTATATAAACAAAATTAATGAGCCTTGGAAAAATTCTCAGAAAATATTTTTTTCTTATCTTTTTTTATTAATTTTTTTTTAGAGAAATATGTCATAGCTGAATCAAATATTATGGACCTGATATCCGCCACCTAATTCCTCCAAGTTTCTAGGGAACAGAGACACCTAATAATGTTTTCGTGCACGCTCTGAAAAAACTAATCAGTAGGAAGTAGAGGATATACTATAGCCCAGAAATACCAAACGTTTGAGAGAGCACATTTTTACGAATTTATTGTTTTTTGCGAAGAGGGGGAAGGAGGCACTAATTTACAGACTGCATAGAAATAGAAAGAAAAAAGAAGAAAACAAAAGTGAATTTAAATTGCAGTTAGGTAGCAATTTTGAGGGACTTTCTGAGAGTGGGACTTTCTAATGATGTTGACTTAAGGTTAAAGAAATAAAATAAGTTGATTTGAATAAATTCTACTAGTTTCTATTTTATTACTATTACTTATTTAATAGTAATTATATTATGATTATAATACGAAATTATAATTATAATTTTGATTTTTCGCCATAAATTATATTTATATTGAATTAATTAAGACTAAGAAAGTTTTATCTATCTGTATTTATTTGTAACGAATACGACATTTCCATGCTCAACGAATATTTTCCTTATAATTGGCTAACGGCCCCACAGTTCCTCACCTTTCAACCATTTATGATTTCCGTGAACTGAGGGAAGTTTTCCTCTCTTACTGACCGTGTTTTTTTTTTTTTGGTTTTTTTTTCCGTGGTTTTTATCATTGTGGCTCTTAATCAGTATAAAACAGTTGAGGCCGTGACCACATCAACCGCCTCTGGGACACCACCTGTGGGACATTATAGATCTATATGCTGTTCAAGGCTAGCTCGAAGCGTGTATATAGCTCAGCACGAAAACCTCCGTCTCCACAAGGTGTACTCGTAATGTAAAAATAATGTTAGAATGACTTGTACTAACAAATAATAGTTATAAATTATTTATACCGATTTCCCAACATTGAATTGTTGTCCAAGCTCCAGTTGAGTTATTTTTGTTTGAATGTAATCGTAACTTATTATTTTCCTACGATTTTTTAATTGTGGCTTAAAAAGTTATCTTATAGTACACTTTAAATTGCGAAACATCTAATCTTTGATCAAAATAAAACACTTAAGAATTGATAAGGAAGACATTATTATTTGAATAGATTTTCTAATATTATATTTGTTGTCACTTCTTATTTTAGATGTTTTCAATCTAAAATAATTACAGAACACTCTTGGTTATGATTGTTACACTGATATGTTAGTTAATAAGCTTTTAATCTGTTAATAGTTATTGTATACAAAAAACTTTTATTGCAGATGTGATGATTTTATTTATTTATTTATTCAACCACTTGGGTCTGTAGCTAAGAAATACAATTTAAGATTTGAAAAGTTAAGAATAATTACAGATGATTATGATATTACAATTGAACTAAAATTATAAAAATTGAAACTTAAAGATTTAATAGAAGAAAAGATAACAGGGGCAATAAAAACAAAGATTAATGATATTAAGAATAAAAGCTAAAAAATACATTTTTAAATAATAAAAATTAATACTAATAGAGGCGGAGTTAAAGAATACAGTTTAAACATTAGAAAGTACAAGCACCATTAAAATTAAACATTAAAGATTAGAGAAAGATAAGTTAACAGTTAACAAGGATATTTAAATAAAAGGCTATTTCTTATGACATACCGTGCATGAGTTCTACTAGAGATATATTTTTGCTGCATTCCTTCGACCACCACGGGACTGAGATTTTTCCATTCGTTGATTTACTCTTAGGGATTGAACATTGGGCAGCGTGAGTTATTGTCTGTAGGATGATTTTGTATTTGCAATATACAGTCTGGTCAGAAATCTGTAAATTTAGAGAATCTGTTAAGTTTTGATATAATTCCCAATTCGCATGTTTAATGAGCCAATGACTATGATTTACTTTAGTAGGAACTCTATCAAGAAATTTTATTTGGATAGGAATATAATGATTTCAGGAATTTTTGTTCTTGGTATTTTTATTTGAGTTGTTTCAGAGCTTTTGTTCTCTTTCGTTGTTGTTGATGAGCTGGAGATTCAGAATTGAGTTTGAGAGGATTTGGAATGGATTTTGTGTTGGGGAAAGGATGTGTTGATAAAAAGATTTATTTGTTTTAAAGCTACAGATATGTTTTTATGGACTTCCAAGTGTACGAATATTTCCTGAAACGTTGTCACATATTTATATTAAATAAAATGTTATAGAATAATTTTTAAAAAAAAATTTTCAAAATACTACTCATTAAAGTTGATCAGATTATCATTTCTATTTTTTGGTTGAATCTGCTATACACTAAATATCTTTCCCAATTCTTTTGAGTGATGGATATTGACAAGCATTGAGTTAAGATAAATATAATTTCATAGAGAAATGGTGAATCCCAAATTTGATCCTCGAATTTGTACGAATAATTTAACAAAATATTGTCGTTAATTATAAACACGAACAACTTAAAAAAACTTTATTGGTATGGAAGCAAGTACAATGTTACATAATGAGAGCTAAAAGAGGAAAGTTATTGGTTCTTAGGATAGTATTATATAAGTAAGTGAGGAATATAACAGCTTTAGGATGAATTTGTCGAAGGATTTGAGAGGTAAGGAGATCGTATCCAGGAGATTTACGGCGAGGAAGTTTTTGTAAGTGATGTTTGACCTTAGAAGGATTAACTGCTTTAGGGGATAAGGAAAGTGGAATGGGTGATGTAAGAAATTCTTCTACTGTTGTTGTATGGATGGGGTTGGATTCCGGATGAGAGGTGAATGTTCTGGAGATATGTCTGGCGAATTCCTCAGCTTTATCATCAACAGACGCTGCCCAGGAGCCATCGCATCGATGGTGTTCTGATGGGGTTTTAGGATTTGTTGGTGATCTTCTACAGAGAATTGTCATGAACAGGGAGGGAAGTAAGGTAGGATTGGAATTTGGAGGTGGCCAATTCCTGATTTAATCGTTTACTGAAATAATTATAAGAGCGGCGGTCGGTGGGGTGTCTTGAACGTTGCCATAATATTCTGGCACGGAGTTTGTTGTGAATTAGGTCTGGCAGGTATTGATGTAAATTATTTTTCGTAGGAATTGTTTGAGAGAGATTTGGGGGAGGAATTAGTCCAGATCGCTTACTGAATATTGGTTCTAAAGGAATGTATGGCATTATGGAGGTCTTCTGGGTTTTTCAGGGTTATTCTGAGGTCAATTTTATCGGAAAGGATTTGATGAAAGAGTTTCCAGTTAACTGAGCCTCTGATGAAGAACGGTGAAGGGGTTTTAGGAATAGGAGCTTATTAATGGACTATGATCTGGGGAAAGTTCGGCAAGTCGGGTAAGGGAATGATTGAGGGGACCTAAACCACTGAGGATGAAAAAATCAAGAATATCAGGATTGCGGTTAGGATCAGTGAGCCAGTAGGTTGGTGAGTTGGTTGGAAGGACGCTGAATCGTTGGGAATTGAGTACAGACAGAAATATTCTGCCACGATAATTCGTGGTTCTTGAACCCCATTCTCGATGCTTGGCATTTAAGTCTGCACCCAGGATAAAATGATAACCAAAGGAGTTGAGGAGAGAACTGAACTGGACTTTGGATATGGATCTGTTAGGAGGGCAAGAGTGACTGGAAAGGAGAAGGTTTTGATTACATTAAATCTTGAGAAGATAAAAGGAGTAATTGATGAGAGAGGGATTGGTGTACGATGACAGCAGTACCGGCATGTGCTTTACCGTACGGTATGTTATGTACTCTGGAATTTTTAAATGCTATTTTATGGTCAGTAGAGTTTCTGTAATTAGGGCTACGTCAATGTTCTTGTCAACCGTATCCTATGATTAGCTTTACAAATATATTTATTAATGTCATATTTTAAGAAAGTCGATTGCTGATTGATGTAACCACTATAAATTCAGATAAGATAAGAAATAAAATAAGAAAAGATAACATATCTTTATTGCTGCAGGTGGAAAAATTATAAGAATCCTCGGACAAAGCTATAATTTCCGACAAGTAGAACAATTTGAATTTTAGTGTGCTTTTGGATATTAAATACGCTAGTAGTCTTAAGCAAGTTTTTAAAAAAGTTTAATATGTATCTTCAATGGCATTTTTTTTTCTTTTTAAACAGCTAATTAAATATGGTCCAATATATATATATATAAAGTTAGAAGAAAATAATGACAATTAACACTTCTTTGAAGGGTTTATTACTATCATTAAGAAGTCCATAAGAAATGTTTTATATATATATTTTAGTAAGTGTCAGCGGGTTGAAACCATTGCAAGTTATCATTTGAATAAATAGTTAATGAAGACTTTCACCGACGAACTTTCCTCAGATCATAGTCCATTAATAATTCAATTATCAATAGCTCCTATTCCTAAACCCCCTTCACCATCCTTCATCAGAGGTCCAGTTAACTGGAAACTCTTTCATCAAATCCTTTCCGATAAAATTGACTTCAGAACAACCCTGAAAAGCCCAGAAGACCTCGATAATGCCGTAAATTCCTTTACCACTACTATTCAGCAAGCAATCTGGACTGCTTCCTTTCCAAATTTCTCCTCGAAAATTTCTAAGAAAAATAATTTATCTCAGCACCTGCTAGATCTAATTCATATCAAACGCCGTGCCCGAATATTATGGCTACGTTCTAGACCCCCCACCGATCGGCGCTCTTATAATTATTTTACTAAACGATTAAAGCATGAATTAACCATCTTCAAATCCCAATCCTTCAACTCCTACCTTACTCCCCTCTCTGTTCACGACAATACTCTATGGAAGATCACCAACAAAATACTTAAATCCCATCATATTTCCCATCCCCTCCGTCGATGCGATGGCTCCTGGGCAGCGTCTGAGGAAGACAATGCTGAGGAATTCGCTGGACACCTCTCCAGAACATTCACCTCACTTCCGGAATCCAACCCCACCCATACCATAACAGTAGACGAATTCCTTACATCACCCATTCCACTTTCCTTACCCCCTAAAGCAATTACTTCTTCTGAGGTCAAACATCACTTACAAAAACTTCCTCTCCGTAAATCTCCTGGATACGACCTCCTTACCTCTCAAATCCTTCGACAACTCCCTCCTAAAGCATTCATATTTCTGACTTATTTATACAATGCCATCCTTAGAACCACACACTTTCGTCTGTGGAATGTGGAAACATTCCAATATTATCCTGTTTCCGAAACCAGGCAAATCTCCCAACACCCCTACGTCCTACAGACCAATTAGCCTACTTCCAATCCTCTCCAAAATCTTTGAAAAGATCCTCCTGAAACGAATCCTACCTTTTATAGAATCCCAAAATCTTCCTTCCCATCAGTTCGGATTTCGTTCACAACACTCCACAGTCCAACAAGGACTCCGAGTGGTCGATCATATTTCCGCAGCACTGGAAAGCAAGCAATATTGCTCGGGTGCTTTTCTGGACATAGCACAAGCTTTTGACCGGGTATGGCACGCCGGGCTTCTTTCCAAGCTGAAAACCTATCTACCCCAGCCCTTATACCTAATCCTCCGCTCTTATCTCTCTGATCGTACCTTTCGGGTTCGCTGTGATTCAGAATTTTCCAACTCTTACCCAGTTGAAACCGGTGTTCCTCAAGGTAGCGTCTTGGGCCCCGTCCTTTCTATCCTTTTTACCGCCGA
The DNA here is from genome assembly GCA_928085145.1 of Nezara viridula. Classification (NCBI taxonomy): domain Eukaryota; kingdom Metazoa; phylum Arthropoda; class Insecta; order Hemiptera; family Pentatomidae; genus Nezara; species Nezara viridula. The sequence goes on along the minus strand of OV725079.1, from coordinate 156,278,216 downwards.
TATCCCTATCCATCCCAATACCTTCCTGGCAACATTTGCTGATGACACCGCCATTCTATCATCCAACTCAGATCCAGAAATAGCATCTTTAAATCTTCAAAGGCACCTCTCCATGATTGAGCACTGGTGCAATAAGTGGCGCATCAAAGTAAACGAATCCAAATGCAAACATTACTTTCACACTCCGCCGCAGATCCTGTCTATCAATCCACTTTAATTCCATCCAGCTTCCTTTTTCAGACACAGTCCGGTATCTTGGCTTTATCTTAGACCGAAGACTAACCTGGAACCCACATACTAGACTTAAAAGACAAGAACTTAACCGACGATACGGCCAATTTTACAGACTACTGACCAGAAAATCTCAACTTTCAATTGACAACAAACTACTGATCTACAAGACAATCCTGAAACCCATTTGGACCTACGGACTTGAACTTTGGGGGACAGCAAAGTTCTCCAACATCAAATGCATCCAATCCTTTCAATCCAAAGTCCTCCGAACAATAGTCGATGCTCCGTTCTATGTAACCAACAAAACCCTATATCATGACCTTAATATCCCATTTGTCCTTGACCTTATCCCAGAAAAATTTTCAAAATTCCATCAGAACCTTATCAATCATCCAAATCCCCTAGCCCAATCCCTATCTAGTTCCACTCATCCCTACAACCCTCCTCGAAGGTTGAAGCGGCAGTGGCCCAGAGATCTTTTATAGTATTTATTTTGGAGTTCTGGCAACGGCCAGTGGCTAAAGCGCTCTCACTCAAACTCCACCGGCTTTAGCACCGGTGAGGCGGTTGAGAGAGTAGCGCAGGGATTTGGGTTCCCTGCCTATTTGTATATATTGTATATAGGTATGATTGTATTTTTATGTTTTTAATTTACTTATATTTAGGTTATTTTATTGTATATAGTTTTTATTTATTATTATTTAGTTATTGTTTTACTTTGTTAATTTTATTAATTTTTGGTATATACGGTGTGAATGTGTTCATTTATCAATATGATTATTGTCCCTGTGACAGAATATTTTATGTCTAAATAAATAAATAAATAAATAAAAATTCCAACACCACAAATATAATAATGAATATGGGAAGGAGTTGGTAGGGGCGAACCGTCATATAAATACTATATTATTAAAATAGTATTTTATTCGTTACGTCGACGTTTCGACCCACTTTGTAGGTCTTCATCAGGTGGTAAAGGGCGCTGGGGGCGGGGTGGCCGAATAGGCTAAAGCGTGTGTAACAGCACCGCTAGTTGCCTGGCAACCGGATAACAGTTTGAGATGAAATAAAAAGTACGAGTTCGCGTCCCGGTGCCGGAGGGGATTTTAAATTTCCCCGCCCTCACCCCCCGGCCCGGGAAAATCCCGTATAGCCTAAAAGGCGAGGTAGGGAAGAACAACAAAAAAAAAAAAAAAAAAAAAAAAAAAAAAAAAAAAAAAAAAAAAAAAAAAAAAGGTGGTAAAGGGCACTTCAGGAAGCAGTTGGTTGACTCAAAGCAGTCTGTTTGCGGCTATTATGAAATGTTTTTAAAGTACATTGTTAATGCCAACACAACCTTAAAGAACACATTTGTAATTTCGGTCCAATTTATCAATATAAAAACTCATTAAGACCACAAAAATAATACAAAAACCCCAAAATATCGACTTTAAGCAATACATACATCGAGGTTATTCCAGTCTATTTCATCCATATATCTCTCTGAGTTATGGAGAGAGAGATTTAAATGTATATACCGACGATTTATTGCAAAAAGTCACCAACTTAAGAACATGGATGGAGATGTTCTTTTAAAAACGTTTTTTTTATTTTCGACCTTATTTATTGACAAAAAAAAAAAGCAGTATTTCCACTAAAATGACACAAATCCTTTTATATATGAAATATAGTTGCAAGTGCATTATTTTTTAAAAGAAGAAGGGAAAATTTTTAAAGTTTATTGTGAAGGTTTGTTGTGATGTAACACCATAAATATCACATAATGACGTTTTGCAATTAACCGACAATATATTTAATCTACAGAAAAGTAACGACTGTATTACATTTTAAAAACTATAGGCATTAAATCTTTATCACTTTTTACATGTATTTTAACTCTTATGTTTTTCCCATGTAAAATTTACCACAATACAGTTACAAATTTTTCTATTCAGCATCGATACGTCAAAAGTTGTCACACTAATTGTAGGTAAATAATGTTGTGAGTTCTCAGCTGGGGAAATCATCAAATTATCTATTAATTGAATTTATTATAAAGTTACATGATGATTTTTCATTCACATAATAGCCTGACAATAAATACTTAATTTTTTAGATTAACGGATATGAGCGTTATGCATTCAGCCCTGTAAAGTGACATTAATGGTGATAAAACCTGATTGATATTAAAATTATACAATGATAAACCGAGTTTAATCAAAATCGTTTGAGTCGTTTTTGAGAAAATTGTAAAAATGTGTTTCAGCGTTAATATAAGGTGGCTTCCGGTTAGCCGATTTCAAGGGAAAATTTGCTGTCACGTCTAACTTGTATACTTGTCTTAAATCCGTAATATCAGTTTCGCCTGACTTTTCTTTTTTGACCTAGACTACTAACATACTCATACACACACAGACCATTTTGCGGGACTTGGATATTTGGACTCATAGTACCTCAAAACGTGTAATTTCGTTGAAAATTCAGATTCGAAAATTATCACGATCTCAATACTTTCCTTTACTGTATATTACATATATAGTGTGTAGTGAAAGTAATAATTAAACTGTCGTTTTCTTCCTGGCCAAAAGAATTAGACCCGAATCATTTTTGATACAACAAAGATATAAACCATTTTTTTATAGTAAACTTAAAATAATGTGTAAGTGGATAATGATTTTATACAAATGAAATTTCACTGTTGCTTCAATTGCCAGATAAATCTTTATCTTGGAAAATAATAGTTTCTTCAGACTCTTTGCTACATTATCGTTTGTGATTGGCTGATAATGATTAGGTAAAATGTAGGAATTAGTGAATAAGATAAACTAATTTAGTATTGATGAACCACAATAAACTTGTCTTACAGCAACTCGTTCCTCTCAGAGATAAGTGAAAAATTAAATAGTATAAAACATAATTCATGACTATTTGTATGACTAATAATCAGAGAATTGGCAGCAGCTATCAGTTTAAGCAGGAGTCATTTTTATTTTTAGTGGCAAGTCTGTGTAATTTCCTAGAAACTATAAATTTTCTTCTTTATTTGCTGATAAAATGTTCAATTCGCATAGCAGTTCCACTCTCACAAGCCAAAAACATTTTTTTTCTTGCTTAATGATATTCATGGTAGTGGTACACATTACCATTAAACACACCTTGGTGGGTGAATACTACTTTAAATATTACTCCTAGTGCCAATCAGGCGATATTTTTAATTATTTATAGCTCCATCAGAATCTACTTGAGATGAGTTCGATTTCTCAGAGCGACATATTCCATATTGAGAAAGAATGATAGTACTAAGAAAACGATTCAAAAAAGTATTCCAACCGTGGGGAATGGATAAATTATCATATTTTGATAGGAAGCAAAATTTATTCTCCTCTCAAAATTTGAGGTTTAACGTTTCAGTGTACCTAAAATCCAAAAATCTAATTTTAAAAAATCCGTCCGCCATACACCACACAGTGGAACAAACGAGGAAAAATACCCAAAAGCGAAATTAAGTTTTAAGCTTCTTTTTTTTTGTGGTTTTCGGTCCTTTAATGGTTAAACAATATACTCTTGCTTTGATTTTCCCGTGTAAGATATGTGAATTGCAATATTTATAGCTTGTTTGTTTACAATCCGTACTATAAAGGTTGTAATAAATTTACGCCTTAGTTAACTTTTTCCAGTATATATGTTATGACCATTACGGTAAGTGATTTGAATATGAAAAATATTTTTATTTAAAGGAAAAACTATAAATGATTATGTTTCATTTAATTGCTGACATATTGGCAATAAAAAATTATTTATGGTCTCCTAACCACACAACTTTAATCGTAGACTGAAGAAGTTTCCCACTTGACCATTTTTCGTCAGAAATATGTTGAATGATTGGAATGTGAGTTTAAAATTAATTTTCAAGATAATAGTGACTCACAGGATTCCTTTAATAAAGTGAGAAGGCCTAAACATCTCGATGATTGCGGAAAAAGAATTACTACAAATTTAATTTTTCCTATTATTATAAGACGCTAAAAATCTGTTTATAATATAATTTATAGATTTAAGAATATTGATACTTCAAATTAAAAAATAGAGTAGGTGCCTAATATGTATTAACTTATTCAATACCTTTTAATTTTATAGTGACAGAGAATTTTCCTGTTTATAATTATTTAATATTTTTTAAACATTAGGGTGTAAATACGAAATAATTTTTTTCTAATATTACATTATGAAATTCTCAAATGAGAATGAATTTTCTCTATATTTCTCTTTTCTTTAAATAGCTGATTTTTTTTTTCTTTTTTTTCGGAATTTTTGCCATCAAGCCTCCTGCTGGTCTAATAATATATTTTTTTTATATTACATTAGGAAATTCGTGTTGGAGGATGAATTTTCCCTACATTTCTCTTTTCTTCAAACAGGAATAATTAATTACAAATATTTTTTTGTGATAATTAATTACCGATTCTAATAGTGTTGTGCATTTCCGTCAGGCACATCCTAACTAGATTAACTTTTTTTTTTTAAATCCCTTGCTAGATTAAAATATTATACAGCTTCTGGCGGTCAATTGAATCATAAGCCATTTTGAGATAGATAAACGCCGTTGTACTTTAATTGCTTCTTGTCTAGTTTTAATATTTGATTAATAGTAGAACGGTTCTCTCTAAATCCGCATTGATGGTCTCTATGATTTCCTCGGTGTATTCCGTGATTTCATTAGTAAGGATTAATGTAAACATTTTATAACATACCGGAAGGAGTGAGATTTCCTTATAGTTATTACAATCCGTCATCGAGCCCTTTTTATAAGTCGGAATAAGAATAGATTTTTACCATTCTGATATTGATATTTTCATCCATAATTTTAGGCGTGACGGGTTCTAAAGATTAACCTGATCCTCATCGAACCACGTTTTTTTTTTATTTTCCTTTTTCCCAAGATATAAGTTACCGACTTCGTTAATATTATCCCTGACTCCTACCCATAACTTGGCTATATCACCACAGTCTTTTTCAGAAAGTTCTAAAGCTTCAAACCGATTCTTAACTTCAAGCTCGAATTGAGTTCTAATTGATGGATTTTTGGATTTTTCCAAATTAAAATTCTCGGAATCGAAACGGTTTTCTTTGTCGAACATTCGCGATTACTAATTCATGATCTGATCCACATTCTGCTCCGCGATAAGACTATGCATTAATAATACTGCTTTGTCAGCTATTTTGTATCAAGACATGAACAACTTGATTTTCTGTTTGCACTTTAAATCGTGCGTTACAAACGACGCTTGATTTTCAACTTGAAAATTTGTTTGTTAAAATAATTGACTTTACTGGTGTTTTTTATTGCCTCGGCCAATTATTTTTTAACATTTTGTCATGTTATATTATTTTCTGACTATCCAGCTTTGATAAAAGACCAACTATGACGAAATTAAGCCTAATCGTGATTCTCAGTGACCAAAAAACTAACTAAAGTCAAAGTCGTCAGTCCGCCATGTTTAGACGCCATTTGGGGGCAGTGCGTTCACTTTTTTTTGTGGGAACATTGGCTTTTTTTTTTTTTAATTAAAATGAGTTTTACTAAAAAACTGAAACTATTTTTATGTTTAATAAAGAATATTTACAAATTGAATTTGTAAGAACAAAATATGTGATACAATGAATTTAATAATTAACTGTGAAGGCATGATTTCAGATGGACTGTTTTGAGAATTTTATTGGCATGAAATATTATAACATTAGCATTGGGAATTACAACTTATCTATTGTTTATGAAGTGTGGTTGGTCGATTTCATCGCTGCATCTGTTGATCCGAGGTCATCTCGTCAAAGCTCTGCCAGGATCATCATGGTCTATGTAGGGCCAAGGTTTCAGTCCCCAAGCCGGAAGAAAACATAAGATCCATCCTCAAGGCTGGACATCACTATAAGACCTTACTTCTCTGCGTATTATATACAAATATTCAGGGTTGTGCAAGGATGGTTTTCATTAGTTCCTAACTTCATTCTATTATTTCACAATAACTGATAACACCCTATAAGGTTTTTGATGTCAGAAGTCGGTTTCATTCCAATTTGTTTTCGGCAGAATAATTTAAAAAACTCATTTGCTATTTTCAATAGATAGCACCACCTGCGGAGTACCTCAAGTGTCTGTGTTAGGGCCAATACTGTTCGTCGTTTTCACGGTGGCAGTGGTGGCACTCAAGCATCCAAAGGCAGTGGTAGCAGTGCGAACGACATTGGCATATATGCTTCCAGCGTCAACGCGGGGACTGCGCTCCCTCTGGCATAGAATGCTTCAGCCACAATTGTTGAAGAACTAGAAGCGAGTTATTAAACTGTTATTTTCCATTATAAAGTTTACTAAAATGAAATTAATTTTCATTGTCTGCCGTGGATAGATCAAAAGTTGTCACACTAATTCTAAGTGGATAATGTTGTAATTTCACAAAGGCAAAATTCATCAAATTATTCACTAATTTAATTTTCTATAAGGTTATTTGATAATTTTTTTATAATAAACGGCCAATAGATACCTATGTAATTATTTAAATATAATATCATATCTAGAGTTATTAAACTACAGTAAATGCATTTAAGATTAAAAACATATAGTCGACATATTTTTATATTTCACTGAAATAGTATTTAAAAAAATAGTATTGGCTTCATTCGGTGGATTTAAAAAAAAAAATTTCAAACTTAGAAACAATTTGAATGTTTACATCGAGTAAGAAAATTTCATTTAATTTCCTTGGAAACATGTGATTTACGTTAAACAATGTCAGTTTTCTGAAATTATTATCTATATTTTTTCATCACTCGCCGTTACCTTCTACAACTTGATTTATTTGATATTATTTTTTTCTGAAATTCTACGTTTTCTAACGATATATTATACGTATACTGTTATTTTAGGAGATTCTTTTTCATCCTGGATAAGCATTTCTTTTTTTTTTTTTTTTACGGTTTCCAGTTATCATATTCTTTCAAATTTCATATTTAGCCATTTTTTATAGTTACTGGTAAGTGAAAGTAATAAAGTGTACTTACGTGAGTCCTCTTTATTTAAGGGTCATGTTTAAAAAAATTTGCATTCGCTGCCCTACTGTTTCAAAAATTTATAGCTCTCATCTGAACAATCCTTTCAAAAATTTAACAAATTTCTTTGGCTTATGTTTAATGCCGGTATAAATGGCTTTTATAGATAATTCAATAATCATCACAATAATTCTGATAACTTTCTTTTATGGAATATTAACTTTTCAAACATGCTTATCTCTGTGATTAAGTGTGTTTGCCGTTAAGTAAAAATGTTCATATAATTTGATTCATATATTTACAGTATACGTAAAGGTCTTCCACATAAAGCTTTTTGTTTCCCAAGATTGATAGAACAAGATATATCTAGTTTTTTATAAGTACATTAACCTCTTGAATATTAAACCCAGCTGTTATCACAATATTCCTTCAATTTCAAAATGTGAAAAGAATTTCTATTTTAACCCAAATTTGCCTCCAGTTGGTGCTGTATTTCTATAATGAATGGCTGAATGAATCTATTTTTAAACCATCAAGAAAACATGATGAGTTTTTAATTATCTCACATGAATGTTATGGTATTTATCAAGTATATTTTTTTCTGTGATTTCTTGTCTCGTATTTCAAATTAAGGCTTGGTTACAATAGTTTCGTTTTTTTTTTTTTAATAATATGTAATTTTTTAAAATATAATATATTTAATATATATTTTTTTAGTTTAATATTATATAAAAGAGCTAAGTTAAGTCAGCTTATTCCTCTTTTGGATAATTAAAATCTTGAGAGAGGTAGATTTAGTTTTTTCTCTCCCGCCCCTCTCCCTTTCCTATTATGCTGTTGTATGCGTTTGTTCCCGAACCAAGGGAAGGAGAGAGGGTGGGAGATTATTGCCAGAGTTAAAAGCCCCCGACGGCACTGGCTTGAACTTTAAATCTTCGGATTATCAGGTTGGAAACTTTTTTAACCTCTATAACTCATGAATGTTAAACAGACAGTGAAATGTGTCATGCGATACGTGTGCTTTTGCATCCAAGCTACCCCAAGATAGGGTAGCTTTGATTTCACAATCAAGTTAGTGATAAATATTAATTAATATTAGGTGTGGTGTTGGAAAACATTGGGCTAGCTAGAGGTTTAATCATTTAGATCCGATTTTGGCGTGGTAAGCTATTATTGAATACCGAATTGGTACTTTATTTTGAAAATGACATATGAATCCATGATACATAATATCAATATCATTTAGAAACAGCTGAAGAGATTCATTCAGGAACATGTATAAAACATGTAAAATATCGAACGAAATTGATCATTCAAAATATTTTCTATTGAAAAGAAAAAACATAAAAAATGACCCGTCAAAATGTCAGATCCAAACGAACTGGTAAGAGCATTTAACAACATGAAGCTCTACACTAAAGACCACTTGATTTAATCCATGTGACCAGAACTATGAGAAGCGGTTTTAGAAGCGATACTGATTTTTTAAAGAGTTAATGAAACTGAAATCCGAGAGGGCCGAACTCGTGAAAAAATTAGGTCAGTTTACCCTTCATTTAATTTTAAATTTCCGATTCGTCCTATAAGCGGAAGGAACTTACTGATACATTCCAGAGATCTCCAATCTGTTTAAAATTATCAAAAAACTATCTGTAAACGAAACATCCGCAACAATAATCTTGTATGTACGATTTGTAACAGTAAAATTGTACGTAAAATCATTTCTAACAACACAAAAAAGTTTAAACGCTTCACGGTGAATTATGTTTTTTTTTTTTTTATTTCACAGGACTGGCGGTAAGACAATCCTACTACAATCCCACTCGTCAAGAATCGCTCAAAAATATAACAGGTAATCCAATCAAACGTTTTACATCTAAAATGTAATATCTGTAAATGTAAATACAGACTATATTAAAAACAGAGTATATACAAATGTATTTATTTATTTTTCTCATAAGTAAGGGAAATCAGCCATTCAAATAAGATGAAATTGATATACCATTATTGTTTTCCAATAATCCTCAACTTCCTTCCAATTTTGAATCAAATCGAAGGGGCAGGTTTTGAAATGTAACCCTGTGTAATAAGCGTACCACCTACGATAGTAAAAATGATTATCATGAAATTTTCAGAAATTATACGAATTCCCGAAATTGTTGCTAATTCCTCAACACATTTAATAGGTGGTTGGGTGGCCGAGCAGGCTAATGCGTGTTCAAAACGCGTTGGCCGAAATAACCTAAGATAAATCGAGGTCGGGAAAACTTTAAACTCTGATACTAATTCCCCGTCCTCTCCCCTGGTTCGGTAAAATCCCATATAGACTACAAGGCGAAGAAATTGAAAAAAAAAATCATATAATGGCACCGAACTCAACATTCTTCTTTCCCTTTTTTCAACGACACATCCTGAAAAATCCTGAGCTGGCCATAATTATTTTACCAATTGAATATTTTCAATCTAAATTATTTTTTTAGACCCACCTTGCTACAATACCTCTACCTGAATACCTCTCATTTGTAATATAAAATTTATAATTTATAGCTTTGAAAATAACAAAGACTGTCAGGATAGGGAGAAATACGGAAAAGAAATCAAGGTTCTTGTGGGAGATAAAAAAAAACGGAAGAGTACTGCTTGGTCGAAAGAGAGGAAGCAAAGACACACAGAAATAATGAAGACATACTGGGAGAAGAGAAAAGCGAAAATATCCTAGTAACCTTGTCATGAAAAAGGGAGTCTAAGTTTCATAGAATGCGGGGTAGAAGGTTTTTTTTTTTTCTTGTATGAGATGTGACTCAGAAGCAAAATCCAAGTTTTGGACTTCGCCCATCGAAAATCCCAAAAACAGCCACATTTTCGTAATTTTTTTCTCCCCCCCCCCATTCTGACGACGAAGAAGCACGTTGTCGACAAAAAACATTCTGTATATTTTTAATCTAAATTAAACTTTGTACAATTTAAGATCGGACCAAGCTCAGTAAGTTTAATAGTTTTTGAGATACAGATTTTCAAAGTTCGAAAACATTTAACTTGAAAATTTTGAGCTATTTTTCATATTTGATCATACGCAATTGTCATTATATCTTCAGTAACCTGTCTTATATGATTCAGTGAAGTAAATTTTTATTCATCTTAACATTTTGAAGAAGGAGTGAAGTGGGGGAAGATTTGATGGGATAGGGGAAATCACTTTTCACAACCAGAAGACTGAAATTGAAATAAAAAAAATATTCAACAAACATTTACATCAAGTGCATACACAAATTGTATATGAAGTAAATGAAATTTTCGAAACTGAAAAATACGCAAAAACTCAATAGTGAATTAATAAAATGATTTGTAGAGAACTTTTTGGAAAGTTGATTTAGATTCAGTAATTTGAACTGGTTTTTCACAACTTTCCAAACAATATTTATGATGGATAAAAATTGATATAATACGAAATTTAATTACTTATAAAGTAAGACATGTACTAGTTCTGCCAAAAAAAATAACACAGAAACTAATTATTAATGAGGTATTTAAAGAGAACTGTTCTTACGAATACTCTGAAATTTCTATATTAGAAACTATTTCATGCAAATTGGTACAGTCCATACCAAGTTAAAGTACGTTTCTGTGACTGCATAGGAGCTCTCATATCATGCTGGATTCAGACATCAATGACGATTCACCAATAAGAACGTTAAATTTTTAAATTTATGTCAAGTTTTAAGGTGTTGTTTTTCAAAATGGAACGTCAGGGCGGTTCCTAATTTAAATCTATTGCTCCGGAAACATAAAAGTAGACCTTTATATTGGAGAAGTTCGAAAAACTTAAATAAATCAAAACGCAGTGGTGTAATCATAAAATGGAGGCCATTTTCAAAATTTACGGCTCGGGAAACAGAAGATACACCTTATAAGAATAAAAACAAAAGGAACTTAAATAAGTCGAAACGCATGGCCTTCAATTTTAAAATGGAAGGTCATTTTCAAAATCTACGGCTCCTGGAAACATAAAATACACCCTATATGAAAAAAATCCATAACACCTTAAAAAAAAATCGAAATCGGTGGCCTATTCCTTAAAATGAGAATACACCGTAATGAAGTTAATCCGAAAAACTTAATTAAGTCGAAACCTATGACGTACTTAATGAGGTTTATTTTTCAAAAACTAGGTACAGGACAGATAATACTAACCCCTATAAATCCGAATAGTACTATAAATCGATATCCCAGTGAAAATTCTGCTTAAGAGCATAATAATTAGATCTTCATATTGGAGGGGACGGATGGCCATTATTTAAAAAAATATAAAATTTACACAATTTTTAAAACATAATTTGAAATGAAAACGGTTGAATTGGAATTGAAAAAAGGTTTTGAATTTGAAATGGAAATGGTTATTTACATAAAAAAGTTTAATTTGATTTGAAAAGGATTACATTTATTTGGAAAAATAGAAATTTACGTGGAAAAAATTGAACAGATAGATAAAATATTTACACGAAATTATCTAAAAATGTTAATTAAATGGATATGCAACTGCGTTTCTTTTTTCCTGTATTTTTCTCAAATCAATGCCTTCGATAATATAGTATAGTGTCTTCGCATTTCGAAAATTGACAAAAATTTGAAAGTTGAATTTGAAATGAAAAGGTAATTTGACTTGGAAAAGTTGAATTTGAAATGGAAAAGTTTAATTTGACTTGGAAAAGTGAATTTCATTTGAAAAGGTTGCGAAATTGACTGAAATGGCTATAATGGAGGCCACCATGTTAAAGTAAAATGTGTAATTGCCCGACGTTGCAATTGGTTACTTTAACATATTCCGACGATATGCACAAAAATATTTTTCTTGATACATCTTTAACTCAAAAACATTTAATTTGTTCTAAATTTGGAAGTAAGTTAAGGGTTGTAAACAATTGAAGTAGGTGTCAATTTCATCAACTATTCAAGCTCAACATTCTTCAATAACAGCAGAGGGTGCCGATAACTGGGAGTTTTTCCCTACATACAATAAGGGATGTGTAGACATTTCGTTCTTGGTCTGCCTATATTTCGAAAACATTTTCTTCGATTTGTCAAAAAGTGGGAAATTTGGAGAAAAGAGAACAGATGACCTATTACCAATTTCATCGAATTTCATTTAACAATTAAGATTAATTTAAATAATCATTAAGAATATAATGGCCGAGGAATGTACTGGAAACTGAACATATTAAACGGGAAGTTTATTATGTAGTTTTATGAGGTTACAAGGTTTTAGTCAGCATTCGAAAAATGTATAACCTCATTCTATATCTAAATTCGTTAGTTGATTTGATGAAATTTTCAGTGAATGGTAAGGTTGAAACCTCGTTTCACACCGTGTTTCTCTCTGACTGGACTATATCTACAGCAATCACCAGAGTTATTTTTTATTTTATTATTTATTTATTTTTAAGCTATGTATTTTATTAATTTGATTTACATTATATACATGTATATTAAAATTAATTTTTGAACAATGATAGTGAAACAGTAGTGTGTCATCCGTGATTGTGTTTGTTTCATTTAATGTTCCACCAGCTCGTTGTGTTTTCGACTTACCTCTTCAATCACTTTTTACAGTTTCTTGAAATAGTTACTGTTGAAGGATTAGAAGTATCTATTACAAAAATAAGAGTATGTTTAGGCCTTTTTTTAATGTAATTTTTAAACCTCATTCATGTTCTTATAATCGTACTTAAAATCAATTTTGTGCTGAACAAAACTTTCGGTTTCTTTAACACCGAATTGTTTCATTGGGTTTTTGTTCAATCCATTTTATTAGAGAAAATATCTATGATGCATATAAAATACATATCATGTTCAAAATGTGCGTACATGCTGTACTTGGAATTGTTTTATTTCTTAATTTTTTTTTCATTATAAATAGTCAAATACGCAATTCGCATACATGGAACTCTTCCACATATTTGGATTCGCTGACAATCAAAACTCAAAGAAATGAAGTTTTGAAAGATTACGGAATTTCGAAATCGGCTTCTCCCGAAAATTTTATTATCAAACGAAAAATAATAAAACTTGGTATGCAGGCCATTATTTGGCCAAAGAAAATGGTGAAGAAGCTATACTGACCTTACATGGCAGACACTTTTTAATGTCTCCTTCTTTGTTTTGGAGTACAGTTTCTATTTGTTTGTTGTCCCACTAATTGTTGAGGACTTAGCAGATTTTTCCTTTATCCTTTGTTTTATCAATGTCCTAGAGTATATTTAGCGGTAAGAAAAACTATTTAGAAACCTACTATTTCTATTACTACTCGACTGATTTCGTTTTTAGGCCACGATTGCATTTTTGAAACCTCTCTTGTGTTTTTCGGACAAAACTAATGGAAAGTAATACATCTTTACCAGGTGAGTACAGTGGAGAGTGTGTAGCAGTAATTAGTGGGAGAGTTGATGAGTGTTTGGAATTAGCATTTAATATATCTTTTTGATAGCCGTTGATATGTTAGGTTACAGGTCTAAAACAAAAAGAACGGGAAGTTTTATAAAAATAAGTAGAAGGTAATAAAGCATTTGATTGGTTAAACTAAAGTAGTATCGTCTGCTAAGTAATATTTCAATTTACACGATAGACGATATTAAGAACATTACAACATAGACAACTCAAGAATGCTAAAGATCAAGCTTAAAGCCAGTTTGAATCCGGTTCGGGTGAGATGAAATGTATTTCGTAGTGGACCCAAAACGAATTTCGACCATCTCACTGTGGCTGATCGCCAGTAAGACATTCAGCCATTCCTGTTCTAGTACTTGGAAATAGAAATCCAAACCTACAAAATAAACGAGAAAAAAAAATACATCCATGAAGCATTTTAATAATTTCGATTTGGAAGTAATAATCTATATCAACCAAGTCCGCCCAAAAATTGAGAGATTGGAATATTTGTCGTGTGAGTTATGTAAACTATCTCGTTTTTTATTCCCTCTCCACCTAATTCAATAAGAAAACTACCATGACAATAGAACCAATATTTTCTAAATGACGATCACAAAAATCAAAATATTTTTATAAACGATCCTAATTGAGAAAAAAGTAACGAAGGATTTGTCCTAGCACTTAATTGTACCCAAGTAATAAAAATCCAATATGTGTTTCTTCATACTTCGAGTTTTGAAATCTCCACATAACTAATGTCTTTTTTCTTTACCTTACCAATATATCGACAGCTAAACTGCATAATCCTGTAAGAACAAAAACTAAAAATTTTCAGAGGATAAAAAAGCTACGTAATTATGGTTCTATGATCATTAAATTTTCAGTTCAATTTTTCTTCCAGGCCTAAGACAATGATTTAATGCTCTATGTAACTTTTAAATCGTATTTCTGCCAAATAGCCTTTTAGAGCCATTATTTCTAACTTATTGCTTTTTAGTTACTTTGAAAAACAGGTATTAGTTAGGTAAAAGAAATCAAATTTATTGTAGTAACGCCCACAACTTTGTTAATAATGATGAAAGCATTATAGGAACAAAGTCAGTACCCAAAATATAGATAAAAAATACTTCAAAAGAAAATTTGTAAAGCATTTGCCTGGAAAGCGAATATTTTTTCAGACGGGTTATTCACTTTTTTGTTTCCTACTGTGGGGGCGGCTCGAACGGAGTGCATGAACCCCATTTTTTTGCAATCTATGAAAGATTCATTTTTATCGTACTCAACTTCATGTGGACATGGACGAGTGATTGGTAAGTTCTAGGCAACCTACTGATGAGTAGATCACTTCGTTTCTGAGCTTGCAATTTCAAAGATTCGTTGGTTTGAAAAGATGAAACTAGAGTTCTTTTTTCGTCTCGTGTTCAATTTTTCAATTTATGACATCAATTCTCTGCCTCTCAATATCTATGATTCGGCCACATTGCAGCTTTATCCAGTCAAGCTCATTTCTCAGTGTCCAGGAGGTTTCTTTCAAGGCCCTTCAATATTGTATTCTCACTGTAACTTACAGGTTTTTTACATCACAATTTGTTGGTTTTTAAATTACAGGTTTTTACAAGAAGCCATAGAGAAGAAATGAAACATCGTAGATTTAAATTTGTGTGATCAGATTATGAGCTAGAACAAGATTGACCAGAAATGCTCAAAACCTCATTGTCCATAAAAATTGTCCTTACAGGCTTTTGCAGCGTGGCTGTCGATTTTTTACAAATAGTAAGAAGCGGTCGATAAAATTTTAGAATCTATGTTTTCAACAAAAATGAAGTACCCTGATTCCAAATAACGAAAACTTTCCTCTAGGCTAGAGGTTTCTGCGCTAGTCCCTCAACCAGAGACAAAAATGTGAAATGCTAAAACACCCAAATTAAAGCTTCGGTTAACCAGACAGTCTAATGGGTATAGACACGGAAAAAAAAAAGAGAACAATCAATTTTGGATGGTGGAATATTCAAGGTTTATTTACAAAGATACATATTTTACCAGATTAACTTCAGAAATATGGACTGGAAATAATGGTACATTCTGAAACGAAAAATAAGAGTAACGGAGAAGAAATGTTTGGAGGATATCTTCATTTTTGGAGGGGAGTAGGCAAATCGAACCGGGAAAAATCTGGTATATCGATACTACCTCATAAGAAGTTCAAAAATAAAATCATAACATGGGATTTCATAAGTCCTAGAATCATATTAGTGGAAATCAAATTACTAGAACGAGAAGTCGTTATTGTAGGAGTATATGCTCCACATGACTCCCGAAAGATGATTTCTGGAAAAACTTTAGAGGCACTATAGGGAAGATATTGAGAAAAAAAAATCTTTTGATGAGGAATATGAATTCCAGAGTAAAATGGGAAACTGGAAGTGAAATATTAGGGAGATACGCTGAGGATAATGGAAATGACAACGGTGGCAGCCAAAAGGAAATTTGTGAAGAATTCGAACTTGCTATACAGAACAATTTCTTCCAAAATAAAAACACTCATATATTCAAGTGGACATAAATGACACGAAATTTTAAATATATCCTTGACTTCATTATAACGAAAAAAAAAATAGCTCCATCAAATTCCACAACGTTCGAGTGTAAAGGGGAAATAAAATAAAACAGGAATCCAATTATTAGTACATAAAACAATATAAAATTAATCTATTGCAGGAGAAAAGCATAAGTTGGTTAAATGAAAGAAGAATGAATGAATGAACCAGGAACTTGAGGAACACTTTGGTGGGAATGCTGAAGAAATATATAAATATGTTATAGCAATGTTCGACAAAATAGTCAGTGAAGTTCTTAGTTTCTTTTTCCAGTGAAGAAAATTTCCAAAAGAAACGTACCAACAACATACATATGGGATAAATAAGGATATGGAACTCTGATAAACGAGAAGAAAAAAACCTACTTCCAATTGCTATCTAAAAAGGACAGTCTAAGTCGGACAAAGTATACCTACTTCAAGAGAAGTCTTAACTACGAAATACGGAAAGCAAAAAATGATGAATGGGAAATAATGTGTGGGAATATTAATGCACAACTGGGATGTAGGAAATCCACAGAAGCATGGAATATTCTAAAAACATGAAGGCAACAGACAACCCATGAAACCAATATACAATTAATAGGTATACGAGAACGACAGGAATACTTTGAAAAACTGTTAAAGAAAGACCGAAAGGATTTCAAAGAGGAAACTGTACTCAATCACAAAGGCACAACATGGCAAATATCCAACGAAGATGTAAAAGAAGCCTTAAATACTGGTAAGAATAAAAAAGCTCCAGGACTTGGTGGCATACCTCTAGAACTCCTGAAATATGGTGGTGAAAAATTGGCAATAATTTTCAAAGAATCAATAAACAAGATCTTGGCTGGAAATGATCTGCCCAATGAAATTAAATTAAGTTATCTATACCCCATGTATAAAAAACAACACATAATTTTCACTTACCTTTCTACTTTGGATAGAAATTATTTTCTGGCAATGTTGAGCAATTACAAAGTTATTGAAGTCCACTTTTAACGGAGCTTACGGCTAACAAACCATTAAGACCATTAAAATAACAAAAACCATATTAATTATGTCAACGGTAGATAATAAAAACCTCGGTACTACATCTGTTTTAGTGTTAACCACATAACTCCAGTGTCTGAGAAATATATACCATATATTCCTAGAAAGATTTGAAAGTAAATGATTATGGATTGTACGCTTATTAGTGATTAAACTGTTATTTTCCATTGCAAAGTGCACTACAAAGAAACTACGAGATTTCCATTGCCAGCCGTAGACAAATTTAAAGTTTTTACATTAATTTTAAGCGGATAATGTTTAAATTTGACAAATACAAAAATTCATCAAATTATTCACTAATTTAATTTTTTAAAAGCTCACTTGATTTTTCGGAATAAATGTGTGCTAATAACCTAATTATTTAAATAAAATGTCAGATCTAGAGTTATTAAAACACTGTAAAGGTATTTAAGGTTATAAACATATGCTTTATACATCCATGAAATATTTTTATATTTCACTTCCTCTTTCTCATAAGTACTATGAAATAATTTTTTTAGCAATAATCTTGGCTTGATTAAGTGAATTTTTAATTGTTAGTAAATTTTATTTAACTTCCTTGAAAACATGTGATTTCCGTAAAACAATATTAGTTTTCACAAATTATTATTTATAATTTTTCGTCACTGTCCATTACATTCTACGACTTTCTATATTAGGCATAGATTTTTTTCTCGAATTCTCAGCTTTCCAACGATATATTATACGTATACCTTCTGACTAGTATCTATGAAAATTTATTTTCGACCTGAATAAACATTTTCCCTTTTTTCTCCATTTTTCATTATTAAATTTCTTCAAAAGCTATATTTAGCATTTTTACCAAACTCTTAATAATGAGATATGGTTAATAATTTAAAATAAACCAAATTAAAGTGTAGTGTTGTCCGAATGCGAGACCGAGACAAGTTACAATTGAAAATTATTGCCAATTTTTCACCACCATATTTCAGGAGTTCCAGAGGTATGCCACCAAGTCTATTAAACACTTTATTCAGAAATATTACAATTTGTCACAGTTAAGGACACTTATAATAGAGTTCAGAGAGTACATTCATACCGTATATACAAAAATATAAATAAATAAAGTAATAACAAAAGAATAAGAAAAAAGAACAAAAGAGAAAAGAAAAAAAAAATATATATATATACACAAAAGTAAATAAAAGTAAAACAAACATCTTATATAAAACATATATATATACATTATTTACAATTTGCCAGGTGATCTCCGAACCGATCCTGTCCCCTCCACATGTGGAGGGAAAAGGGAGGCTTAGGAGGCTTAGGAGATCCCTACGCTTCTGCCTAAGCCACTTCACTGGTATTTAAAACCAGCGGAGGATGAGTAAGAGCGCTACAGCTGCCACCAAGTCCTGGAGTTTTTTCATTCTTACCTGTATTTAAGGCTTCTTTTACATCTTCGTTGGATATTTGCCATGTTGTGTCTTTGTGATTGAGTACAGTTTCCTCTTTGAAATCCTTTCGGTCTTTCTTTAACAGTTTTTCGAAGTATTCCTGTCGTTCCCGTTTACCTATCAATTCTATATTGGTTTCATGGGTTGTCTGTTGCCTTCATGTTTTTAGAATATTCCATGCTTCTGTGGATTTCCTACATCCCAGTTGTTTATTAATATTACAAAAGCTTGCGCTATGTCCAGAAATGCACTCGAGCAAAACTGCTTGTTTTCTAGGGCTGAGGATATGTGGCCAACAACTCAGAGTCCTTGTTGGACGGTAGAATGTTGGGAACGAAAGAAACAAAGTAGTTATATAAATAAGCATGGATTATAAATATCTGAAGTGTGAAATGTTAAATTAAATCTAATAACTATAAAATCTAATAATTTATCAATTCCTCAAACACATTGATAGTGATCCGCTTATTTCAAAAGCTGATTTGGGGCATGTACTGTTGCCATTCTCGCTGGTTCAATTAAATCATTATATGGCATTAAAATAATAGAAATGCTTTTATTATAGAAGAAATTTTACCTGTATTCTAGAATATTTCATATTGTTTTAAATTCTTGAACATGTTTTAAATCAATCTAGTCTTGCTAATAGAAAAAATTAAATAATATTAAAATATTACAGTACTGAACAGGCCGTCTGGTCCGATAGATATTGGAAGACCATATCCTGTCTACGTGATTTGCTATGCTTGCAACAAACGTGTCCTGACGAAAATATCTGAAAAGTCATCTGGGTAAGACCCATAGTCATAAAATTATTAAAATAATCAACTCTCTTACTCTTAGTTTCCTGGGTATATTTATATTATGAAATAACTTTATGAAAGACCTTACTAATTGTTTCCGTCCAAGAGCGTACGCAGGAGAGGCGGGGAGGTGTGCTAGCCCTCCACTAAATAATTTGGGAGAAAATAAAACCCAATATATTACAAAAGATTTATCGAAGGTAGAAGAAATATAATTTTTGAAAATTGTTGTTCTATGTATAAAGGGTGTAACGTAAGTAGAGGGAAATATTTATTCCATATTATTCATGACAATTTACAACTTTATAAAAGTAAATATACATACTAAAATAAATATACACATAAAAATAAATATAAATAATAAAAATATATACAAGCTTAAAATAAAATAGTTTTTCACTATGTTATTTTTTATTTTTTTATTATCGCCGTCCGCATCACTTCTTCATAAATTTTGGTTCTATTGTTAACCATTTCGAACTCTATATGTAACATTATACTAAGTATTTATTGGTATTACAATTTATCATTTTGTTCATATGAAACACAATATTCAAGGTGTCCCGTAAGCAGAGGAAAATATTTATAGCTGACTTTAAGACCTACAAAAAAGGTATATGAACAATGGTCTGATTTCCTCCAGGAAAATAGAAAAGTAATGTTTTGTGTTTTTTAAGTGTCGCATTTTTCGTTGAACAGAAAGCGATAACATAAGAAGTATTTAATTTAAGTATTATGTTATAATTATGTAAAAATTATGTTACTTGAAACTAGAGAACATTTACTTGAATTGAAAGTAAAGATTGTCATTATTAAAACTGTTTAAAGAGAAGTTTTGAGTGGCTAAGGTAAACTATGTTTTGTGTTTAAAAAAATCATAAATTATTTGCGATTTTTATTATCATCCTTAGACTATAACGATAGATACCCAACTTTTTGAAAACTTCCTTATTCAATAACCTTTCAGCCGAACTATCTACTTTAGTACTTGGCAAGAACATTGATGTGGCTCTAGTCACTGAAACTCGACTAACCACTTAACAACTCTTCAAAATACCGCAATACTTGACATATCGTATTGACCATCCTGACGGTAGAACACATGCCGGCACTGCAGTCATTCTACACCAATCCCTGTCCCATCACGTACTACCATTTCCTACCCAAGATTTCCTACAATCCACCGCTATTGTAATCAAAACCTTCTCCTTTTCCGGCACCATATTGCCCTCCTAACAGATCCATATCCAATGACAGTTCTATTCTTAACTCCTTAGGACATCACTTCATTCTGGGTGCAGACTTAAACGCTAAACATCAAGAATGGGGTTCAAGAACCACAAATTCTCGTGTAGAATTTGAATTCTTGCTGTCTGCACTCAAGGCCCAAAGTTTCAGCCTCCTTCTTCCCAACTCATCTACCTACTCGCCAACTGATCCTAACCGTAATTCTGATATCCTCGATTTTTTTATCCACAGTGGTTCAAGTCCCTTCAATCGTTCTCTTACCCGACTTGATGAACTTTCCTCAGATCATAGCCCATTAATAATCCAATCATCTCTGGCTCCTATTCCTAAATCCTCCACACCGTCCTTGATTAGAGACCCAGTTAACTGTAAACTCCTCCATCAGATCCTTTCCGATAAAAATGACCTCAGAATAACCTTGGAAATCCCAGAAGATCTTGACAATACCGTACATTCCTTTACCACCACTATTCAGCAAGCAATCTGGACAGCTTCCTCCACAAATGTCACCTCGAAAATTCCTAAGAAAAATAATTTACCTCAATTCCTGCTAAACCAAATTCACATCAAACGCCGCGCCAGAATATTATGGCAACGCTCAAGACACCCCACCAATCGTCGCTTCTATAATTATTACAGTAAACGATTAAAGCAGAAATTGGCCACCTTCAAATCCCAATCATTCAATTCATACCTTACTTCCCTCTCTGTTCATGACAATTTCCTCTGGAAAACCACCAAAAAAAATCCTAAAATCCTATTACATTTCCCATTCCCGTCGATTCCAGATCCAAGATTTTGAACCAACAAATATTTACACTTCTATTTGATGAAAAATAATAATAAATAGAAACAAAAAAGTATTGTGAAATTGAACATATTAAAATATTTGCTCTTTATTTTATTTCTTTATCATTTAACCCGACTAAGCCACAACAACCCGTGGTGGGTAAAGCTAGTAGTGAATATATAAAGCATAGTTTACGGCATAAAACATTTGGTAATAACCTTTAATAACTTTGGCCACGATACTAGATTTCAATAATAGGATATTAACAAGCCCTATTTGAGCAGAACTTTGTTTACTTAAGCAGGTGGTAAGCGAAAATAGGGTGATGCATCCAAAAAAAATTTCTAAAGATATATTTTATATTTTAGGGGATGTTGCCTGAGCTGCTTGACCGAAAGACCGCCCGTGACTGTTGTTCACACCTGCCCAATATGTCACACATTCCTCGGGCTCTATTATGATCGCCTAGATGATGATATCTGAGAACCTGGCTACTCAAACTACATTTCACATTCCTAAAATAAACAAATTATAATTATTTATTATGATGCATTCGATACAAGTTTATTATAAAGAAAACAATAGGATGGAGTAGTGTGTAAAGTCTGGGCGCCTAAAGTCAGTTTCGAGTCCCACTTTGGCAGAAATGTTATTTCTTTATATAAGTGACCGATTCTGTGAGATTGGGCACTCCAGTTTCAACCATTGGCATGGAATTAATAGTTACTTATGAGGTACTGAATTCAAAATTATATGGTCAGCGCAGACTTTCATTATGGTTGCAGGGAAGGGGAGATAGACCTCTCCCTCAAAAAAAAATTCTGCGGAATTTGCATTATGCATAAAAATTATGATTAATAATCAATATAATTACAGTAAAACAAACAATATAATAGTACATATAAAAATCAATTTATATATATGTTTATATTTAGTTTTTTATTGTTGATTGTTTGTTCGCGTATCGGTATATTTGAAATATGTTGCCAACAAAACTGGTTGTAGAGCATCAAATTTTGGGTCCACTGACATTTTCTATATATACAACAATTGTTTCATTCGAATCGGGATCCGTTATTTCTTCATGAAAAACAGTTTCTTTTGACACTAATAACTCAAAATCCTAGAGGCCTATACTGTATATAGCAGGCTCTAAACAAGAACAATACATACTGTACAAACATTGAAAATCATACATACCTTCATCACCAATTACCAGAAATCGGGAGATTACCGTTTTTATAAAGAGTAAGTGACCTACAAATTGTTAGTACACAGTAGACTCAAAACTTGATGCTCAACAACTTCGATTATAAGAGTTGTTTAGGGAACCCATTTCCCAGCTAAAGTGCCATTCATAGTAATTTGTTTCAACTATTGACAATTTCGGTAAAAATCAGCGTTTGTTGACTGTGGTTTAACCATACCACTTGACCAAATTATTAAGTGTAGGTACTTGTTCGACCCCGCATAGCCTTAAAAGCGAGGAAGGGGTGGACAAAAAAAAAGTATTAGGTTTCTGAGTTGGAAAAACTTGACATTCGGACGTGGTCCGCAGTTCGAGAATGGTTAAAGCTGTCCCAGGATACTCCCATCGCTTATTTTCACACATCGTGTTTCAGTAGTGGGCTGATAATAAAAAGTATTAGTCTTTGTACTTTGTGCTTTTGTACGTATGATCTAATACTCGATTTATGGAAAAAAGTTTTCAAAATCTAAGTTATGCAAACCCACTGCTTTTATTGAACACACGAATTTGGGTTTGTGAAAGTATCAGATACTTTAACTTATTTGGCTCTTCTGGCACCGTATATTTATTTAATTAAGAATAAAATGAAAATAATTAATGAAGTTAAAATATTAGCACGAATAATATATATTTTAACAGTGAAAATAATAAGATTCAATTCTAGTTAAAAATACACTAACAGTCTTTTCTGTTATGAAAAATGTATAGTTATACATTTTTCATAACAGAAAAGACTTCATATACGAAAAAGAAAATAAAAAAATTATGAAAGTTACTCATATTCACTGCTAACACGAGATTCTCTTTATTCGTAAATTGCTACTTTTTATTAATTTATTTTTTATTATAATAAAAAGTTCTAAGGACGGTTTTGTTCACTGTACTGAAATACAACACATAATTTGTATTTGTTTATTCTACTTTTATTCTGTTAATCAATGGGAAAGAAAACCGACCAAAAAATAAATATAGTGACAATATAAATAATAATTACCGATTTCATCGTGAAAATGATTTATTTTTATCGCTGAGATTATCAAACTGATTAAAACACAATCTATCCTTTGAAATAATAACATATAAAATGTTGTTGTGTTTCTTCAATAGGGTCAATGTCGCTGAGGTTTTCTTTTAGGCTCTGAGCCATATTGAGATTTTTCCTTACATTCTCAAATACTGGGCAGTCTTGAATGATGTGTTGGACAGTTCTTTGCACCTTACAGCTCTCGCAGGTCGGTGGGTCTAGTCCTCTTAGTAAGTAGGCATGTGAAAATTCGCAATGCCCAATTCGTAAGCGGCAGAGGACTGTCTCTTCTTTTCTAGAGAGTCGGTTGCTAGTTTTCCATTTGGAACAGTGGCTTTTTATTCCTTTTAATTTGGTTTCTTTTTGTTGCCATACGTTCTGCCACATTACCCGCAATTTTTTTTTTATATGATGTATGAAATCTTCTATCGGGATTTCTTTGATTATAACTGTTGGATTTCTATCTAGCCTTCTCGCCATATTTGCTGCTTTGTCTGCCTGTTCATTTCCGACAATTCCGCAGTGTGAAGGAACCCACATGAATACTATTTCCTTTCCCTTTTCTGTCAGTTTCCACCAGATATTTTTAATAGATCTTGCCAGTGTAGTTGTTGGTGTTCTCTTTTCAATGGCCAGGATTGCGCTCTTTGAATCGGTTACCACGACCCATTTGTTACTCTCCGTTGAATCAATGTAAGTCAAAGCTTCTCTAATAGCGATCATCTCTCCACTAAATACAGAGCAGATCTCCGGAAGTTTGAAATACTTTTCTATTTGAGAGTTGACAATAGCACATCCTATTTCGTCGTTTACTTTTGAAGCATCAGTATAAATGATATTACATTTTTTATGCTTCTCCATTATTTCCAGAAATAGGGTTTGTGCTTCGATAGGAAGTAGCGTATCTTTTCGAGAGCCAGCCATCGAGTTCTCTATAACTGGCGAGGTATGGATCCAAGGGGGGATAATAATGTCCGGCACGTCCAAAAGAGATTCTAACTTTGATTCTGAGACATTTTCAAGAAATGTTTCTACGAAATGCTTTCCCCAGCTGTTATCTGATTCTTCCTGAAACAGTATTTTATTTAATGTATGTTTTGGGCGTGTCTTAATTTTGAGACCGTACTTTAGGGTTAGATACAACCTTCTCAGATAGAGAGGAGGTTCATCTGCTTCAACATACAGGCTTTCTACTGGTGAGGTTGCCAATGCTCCAGTGCAAATTCTTAAAGCACAATTGTGTACAACATCTAACATCATTAAAGTTTTCTTTGATGCTGTACCGTCGAATTGCGTGTTTATTATTATTTTTTTATCTTAGTTTTTACAGAATAATGTCACACTTATCATGAACATAGCACAGTTAACCTTGTTTGCAGATGTGAACTTGTGATAAAAGCAATATTTAGCTTGTACTTTCGATTTTATAATTTGTAGTTTGTACTTTTTTTTCGAATGCCTACTAGTACTGTTGTTGTAGTAGTTGACTAGTACTGTCGTTTTTATGAAACGAAAAAGTACCAAGTACATGCCACTAGACTAATCGTATTAGTTTGTACTTGATTATGAAACAGCCCCAAAGGAAATTTGAATAAATTTATTGTCATAGTACATTAAAAAAATGGGAAAGAAATTATGAAAAACTGACAAGTAATGCGAGTGACTTTGCTACCATGAATCTCGATATGCATTACGAATTCTTTTGGATAGTTGTCAACCGAAGTAATAAACAGGAGAAAATGATATTTATGGATTTTATTTAATGGTACTTATTCCTTCCTCATTATTCATTTTATTTAGGAAACAAAGAAAACAAAAACAAAAAAGCTATCCTACGAAATTATAGCAGATAAAATTTGCAATATGATTGACTATATACCTTTTTTCACTATCTCGCTTAGTTTCCGAGATATCCGTAAACGACTAAGCACTAATTTGGAGGAAAAATTTGTTACCTCATATTTTTACTGTATTTGACTATTTATTTATTTAAACCCTTCCCTGCCGGTAAGGTAATGCAGCTTATATTTGGCTTAATCACCTGATCTTCCAACCCTGAGCTCTGGACGTACAATATTGATTCCGAAATCGGAGAACCCCAGTTAACCAAACGAGTATACGACAGTTACAAAAGATTCTGGCTTCAAGATTTAACAAAATGGAGCTTTTCCACACAAATCTGCGTGCATTCATTGCCGCTGACGGGACCGCAGAAAACGTTTTCACATTGCAGGCTCTGTTGGACGATTCACACAAAAAAAAGAATTACTTAAGTAATTTTAACTGAAGTAAATTTAACTGATTGATTGTTAATTTATTTTTTTTTAATTTTTGCATATATTAGTTAGGTCTGTACATATATTTAAAATATTAATGACGCAAAAAGTCATTGTATAAATATTTGCATAACTTTTGACAAGAACCATAATGCTTGTGAGACCTGGGGACTGTAACCCAGGATTTATCTTTATATTTTTATTTTATTTTTATTTTTTATTTGTTGATAGTTTTTTCCTCTCTTTTTTGGTAAAGGTAGCATCTTGTTAAGGTAAATAGAATTGTGATTAAGACAAATTTTGTAAGGATAATTGAATAACATGTATTTTGTGCCAAATAAATAAATTTTAATTATATAGCAGTAACATAATAGTCAAATGAGGGTGGTAGCTCTTTAATGTTTATTCTTACAAGTATTCGGAAGATTGATTACTAAGGAGGCGGATGAATAAATGTTGTTTAAATGAGGTTAAGAAAGAGGATTTGCATAAGTAGGAAAATCAAAAAAAAAAAAAAAAGGTAGCACACATGATAAAGGATGTTTTAAATGAAAAGGTTCTATGTGAAGAAACAAACGGCTTTTTGGTTGTAAAGTTTCGTAAAAGGAATAGACCTAGGAAATGTTGCTGCCGGAAGTCTGGATAGAGCCACTTCAACTCAGCATACCAACTGGAGACTTGGGAGCGCCTGGGGACTCCAAAGATGAATCGAATGAAACAATACATTAATCTCTTCAATTTAATATCGAACCCACCAGACAGTCCATCGTATGAAAGACACCCATAATCGAAGCTAGTAAACTAGAAAATGGCGGGTTTTTAGGTGTATAGAATCACGGAATCTCAGGAAGTGTTTTAGGGTAACAATAGATTTTCCGATAATTTGAAAAACATGATTATTCCAGAACAGATATTGTTCGAAAATTAAACCGAGATTTCTGACAGAAGTATAGTAGTCCATTGAGGTAGAGTAGGAGATAGTATGGAATGGAATTAAAAAGATGCTTGGAAATAATGATAATGACTTTGGTCTTCTCAAAGTTCAATTTCAAATCTTTACTCCTTGCCCAAGTAGTACTACTGTTTATAACTTCGTGTAGTCTTCGGTTAGCCTAAAATTCAGTTAAGTAGTATAAAAGGAAAAGTAGATTTAGAGATTGTCATCATCAGGGTTGCCTAGAAGGGAATTTTATGGCGCAAGTTGCGCCATCAAACTTTTTGAGGGGGGCACATTTCAATTGGGTTATGATTTTTCGAAATGAAAAGTTTCAAATCAGGGGACAAGAGGAAAGCACAGAACAAGCCAATGAAAGTTTAATTCTCTATTTTCAGCAATGAAAACTTCCAGATATACAGTAATTGCTTTATTTGTTGATTAACATGTTAAGTTGAAGTTTCGGGAAAAAATATTCCCATCTTCAAAACTTAAAATCTCATATTTTCATAGCGATGTATGGCAGATGTGCTCCTTTGTCATGTTTTAAATTTATGTTATAAATAACATAATATTCAGTTATACTATCTGGAGCATCAACATTCCTAGTATAACTGAATTTTATTTTATTTATAACATAAACTTAAAACATGACAAAGGAACACATCAGACTTTAGCCATGAATCGCTATGAAAATACTTTTTTATTTTTTACCAACTTTCGCTCACTCTATCTAAACAACCACCCCATCACCATCTATCCCTTTGTTAAAAATTTAGGCTTTCTCATAGATCAAACACTTTCCTGGAATCACCATATCTCTCATATATCCCGCCATGCAATTTCTACCCTCAAACTATTCCATCACTTCCGCCATCTTCTACCCCAAAGTACCCATCGACTCCTAGTTTCCTCTTTCATCTTTTCCCACTTTGACTAGAGCTGTGTGGTGTACGATGGCCTCTCGGTAGACTCAAAAGACATATGAATAGCTTCGTAAGATTTGTAATTGGGACCCCGAGACGCTCCCGTGTCTCCCACCACTACACTGAGTTAGGGTGGCTCTTCCCCTCCTTAAGAAGACAATATTTCCTAGTCAATTTCCTTTATAAAATCATTACCGATCATCGTCCTTATGCCTACAACCTTCTCCAATTTAAGTCCTCAATCCATTCCCTCACTGCAAGATCCCGACCCTCTGACCTATACATCCCTTCTCATAGATCTGCCTCATTCCAAAATTCCTTTATAGCCCACACTTTCACGGCGGAGCGTCAACGGCCGACTCACAACATCCTTCGCGAACTCCCTTCCGATTGCACACATCGCCCTGGCGCAGGGAGTGTGAGTCGTAAGGGAGTAACCACTCGCGTTAAGTAGGCTTAACGACATCATCATGTCTGCCACTTAGCTGGAGGCGACCTACGCACATTCGGCAACATCATATTCGGTATTAGCGCGATCGGCCGAATCTAGCGGGTTTTCGACCCCATTTTCGCGAATTTTTCAATTCCATTCGGTCTTGTTCTCCGTTTACCGAAACTCTCCTGCCGGAGAATTGATGCTTGCCAAAGGTCCATCCGTGCGTTTGGTTTACTTCGCGATCGTCGTTTTCGTTTCGTTTACACGTTAAGTCATTTTTACCGTTTCCGATCCCACATTTCGCGGATTTTCGATCCCGTGTGGTCTGGCCCATCGGTCACCATAACTCTCCTCCCGGAGAATTGGTTCATGCCAAATTTTATTCACATCGTGTGAATTATTTTTTGTGACTAAGTATCGGTTGGATTACTAGGTATACGTTTCCCCTCGCAATTGCGACTGCACGTTTCTAAATGTTCCTGGGTTCTTCTTGGTGGGCGGCAGGGTTTACCGCGGCGGCGATTTTGTGAGCCGATTCATACCTTTCCTGACGAATTGGCTATTGTTCAATGTGATTAACGATGTTAGAATGCGATGATGTATATAACAATGTGGATGCCTAATGGTTTATATATTTATTTATTCTGTATAATGTATTTATTTATTACATAAAATATTTATTTATCACCCTTATAGTGAATTTTATATATTTATCTCATGCGTGTACATAGGTTTGATCATTTATATATTTATTAACGTATATATTATTTATTTTACTTTGTGAATTTTGGATGCTGGAGGCAGTTTCGCTCTCTCACCACTTCGTTTTTTTTTTTTGCATTTTGTCTATTATTGTTAAATCTGGCTGCGCCAAATTTAGATGGGCGGTATGTTGGATTTACATCCAAAATTTTATTGTTTTACTATGCTATGATTTGACCTGTGTGAATAACATGGGGGGCCTCTGTCCCATCCTGCACTACCCCCTCCCTAAGACGGCCTTATCTACGGCCAAAGGACAGATGCTAGCGAGCGAAGCAACTAACAGCACGGTTTACGACCTACCTCCTGACCAGGCCTCCAGAATCACAGCCCTTCGGCTTTCTAGGACCTAGGACGAGCGAGAGAGAGAGAGAGAGAGAGAGAGAGAGAGAGAGAGAGAGAGAGAGAGAGAGAGAAGGCGCGAGACCGGCCCCCTCATCAAACTGTACGTAAACTATTTTATATATATTCACAAGTATTCCTCTCTAGAACATTTCTTTATTTTGTATCTCTCAAGAAAAGGGCTCCCGGTCATATGGCATGTACCGGGCCCCCCAATATTGAACAATGTGTGTCATTTTCATGCACTTACGGTGAATTTGAATGGATAAATAAGATTAAAGTTTACAAAAACATATTTGAAAGTTAACCTTAGTCAAAAATGCACTTAAATGGGGAGACTACAGTCAGTACCCACTGACATATTTCAACCAATTTTTTTTCGGTGATACTACCCATTATAAAAACATTTTATTGAGAAATATTACAATCTGTCACAGTTAAGGACACTTATAATAAAGTTCAGAGAGTACATTCGCGCCGTATATACAGAAATATAAATAAATAAAGTAATAACAAAAGAATAAGAAAAAAAAAGAACAAAAGAGAAAAAAATAAATATATATATATATATATATATATATATATATATATATAATATATATATATATATATATGTACACATAAGTAAGTAAAAATAGAAATAAAAGTAAAACAAACATCTTAGATACAAGCATACCTGTATACACTATTATTTATAATAAGAAAAAAAAGAATAAAAGAGAAAAAAATAAATATATATATATATACACAGAAGTAAGTAAAAATAGAAATAAAAGTAAAACAAACATCTTAGATACAAGCATATCTATATACACTATTATGTATAATAAGAAAAAAAAGAACACAAGAGAAAAAAATAAATATATATATATATATATATATATATATATATATATATATATCCACATAAGTAAGTAAAAATAGAAATAAAAGTAAAACAAACATCTTAGATACAAGCATACCTATATACACCATTTACAATCAGCCAGGTGATCTCCGAACCAATCTTGTCCCCCCACATGTGGAGGAAAAGCGAGGCTTAGGAGATCCCTACGCTTCTCCCTCAGCCACTTCACTGGTATTTTAAACCAGCGGAGGATGAGTAAGAGCGCTACAGCCACAGACACTCATGACTTGAGTGGAGAATCTGGCCATTGCTAGAACTCCAAAATATCCATATTTACAAAAGGTCTCGTGGCCACTGCCGCTTTAACCTACGAAGGGGATTGTAGGGATGGGTGGTGCTTGATAGGGATTGTACAACGGGATTTGGGTGATGAGAAAGGTTCTGGTGAAATTTGGAAAATTTGGCTGGGATAAGATCAAGAATAAATGGGATATTAAGGTCATGATGTAGGGTTTTATTGGTTACATAGAAGGGAGCATTGACTATTGTACGGAGGACTTTAGACTGAAAGGATTGAATGCGTTTGATGTTAGAAAATTTGGCTGTTCCCCATAGTTCTAGTCCGTAAGTCCAGATGGGTTTCAGTATTGTCTTGTAGATCAGTAATTTGTTTTCACCAGAAAGTTTAGATTTTCTATTCAGTAGTCTATATAGCTGGCCATATCGTCTGTTAAGTTCCTGTCTTTTAAGTCTAGTATGTGGATTCCATGTTAGTCGTCTGTCTAAGAGAAAGCCAAGATACCGGACTGTATCTGAGAAAGGAAGCTGGATGGAGTTAAAATAAACTGGTGGGCAGGTATTACGCCGAAGGGTGAAGGTAATGTGTTTACATTTAGATTCGTTTACCTTAATGCGCCATTTCTTACACCAGTGTTCAATCAGGAAGAGGTGCCTTTGTAAGTTTGCGGACGCTGTTTCAGGATCTGAGTTGGAAGAAAGGATAGCAGTGTCATCAGCGAAAGTTGCCAGGAGGGTATCGGGATGGACAGGAATATCAGCGGTAAAGAGAATGTAAAGGATGGGGCCCAAGACGCTGCCTTGAGGAACGCCAGCCTCAATTGAGTAACAGTCGGAGAATTCGGTGCCACAGCGAACTCGGAAGGAGCGGTCGGAAAGATAGGATCGGAGTACTAGGTATAAGGACTGTGGTAGATGGATTTTAAGCTTGAAGAGTAATCCGGCGTGCCATACCCGGTCAAAAGCTTGCGCTATGTCCAGAAATGCACCCGAGCAATACTGCTTACTTTCTAGGGTTAAGGATATATGGTCAACAACTCGGAGTCCTTGTTGGAAAGTGGAATGTTGGGAACTAAATCCGAATTGATGAGTAGTAAGGTTATAGGATTCGATTATAGGTAGGATTCGTTTTAGTAGGATCTTTTCAAAAAGTTTTGAGAGGATTGGGAGTAGGCTAATTGGTCTATAGGAGGTTTGCCTGGTTTCAAGAAGAGGACGACGGTGGAATGTTTCCATAAGAGAGAGAAGTGGGTAGTTGGTAGGATGCAATTGTATATATATGTGAGGAATATGATGGCTTTGGATGGAAGTTGTCGAAGAATCTGTGGTTTTAGAAGGTAATATCCATGAGATTTGCGAGGAGTGATTTTCGGCAGAAGGTATTTGACCTAATTACAGTGATAATTGTAGGAGTGGCGGTCGCCGAGATGTCTGGTACGTTGCCGTAATAATCTGGCACGGCGTTTAATGTGGATTAGGTCAAGAAGGTGTTGAGGTAAATTATGTTTCTTAAGGATTTTTGAGGAGTGATCACGGGAAGAAGTAATTCTGGACTACTTCTTGAATTTTGGTAGTGAAGGAAGGTACTGCATTGTCCAGGTCTTCAGGGGTTTTCAGGGTTACTCTGAGGTCAATTTTATCACAGAGGATTTGATGAAAGAGTTTCCAGTTAACTGGGCCTCTGATGAAGGACGGTGGACAGGGTTTAGGAATAGGAGCTAGTGATACTTGGAGTATTAATGGTCTGTGGTCTGAGAAAAGCTCGTCAAGACGGGCAACGGAATGGTTGAGAGCACCTAAACCACAATGGATAAATAAATCAAGGATATCGGGATCCGGATAAAACAAAGGCAAAATAAATAACAGAAATATTGTTTAACTTATTTTTTTTCTTGGGTCCTAAGGCCCATTGGACCGAACGCCGGGAAGTGCCCAATATTTTTCAATATAGTATCAACAAAAAAAATTGGTCGAAATCGTTGACCCATTGACTGTAGCCTTTCCTTATTAGTGACTGTTAACAATAAGCCCATATATATAATTTTGTTCATCGTATTTCTTGTAAGAAATATATTACTTTTTATCAAATTGTTAATTATATACTTTTTTTTTTATTATTGATGATATTTACAACTGTATTACAAGTAAATTTTTTTTTTTTTTGTATTTATTTGTCTAGACATATAATATTCTGTCACAGGGACAATAATTATATTGATAAATGGACACATTCACACCGTATATATAAAAAAGAAATAAAATTAACAAAAGTAAAACAATAACTAAATAATAATAAATAAAAACTATATACAATAAAATAACCTAAATATAAGTAAATTAAAAACATAAAAATACAGTCATACCTATATATGCAATTAGACGGGGAACCCAAATCCCTGCGCTACTCTCTCAACCGCCTCACTGGTGCTAAAGCCAGTGGAGTTTGAGCGAGAGCGCTTTAGCCACATACACTCATGTCTTGAGTGGAGAATCTGGCCATTGCCAGAACTCCAAAATAAATACTATAAAAGATCTCTGGACCACTGCCACTTCAACCTTCGAGGAGGGTTGTAGGGATGAGTGGAACTAGATAGGGATTGGGCTAGGGGATTTGGATGATTGATAAGGTTCTGATGGAATTTTGAAAAATTTTCAGAGATAAGGTCAAGGACAAATGCGATATTAAGGTCATGATGTAGGGTTTTGTTGGTTACATAGAACGGAGCATCGACTATTGTTCGGAGGACTTTGGATTGAAAGGATTGGATGCGTTTGATGTTAGAGAATTTTGCTGTCCCCCAAAGTTCAAGTCCGTAGGTCCAAATGGGTTTCAGGATTGTCTTGTAGATCAGTAATTTGTTTTCAGCAGAAAGTTTAGATTTTTTATTCAGTAGTCTATATAGCTGGCCATATCGTCTGTTAAGCTCCTCCCTTTTAAGACTAGTATGTGGGTTCCACGTTAGTCTTCGGTCTAAGATAAAGCCACGGTACCGGACTGTATCTGAGAAAGGAAGCTGGATGGTGTTAAAATAAACTGATGGACAGGATTTATGACAAAATGTGAAGGTTATGTGTTTACATTTGGATTCAATTATCTTAATGAGCCATTTCTTATACCAGTGTTCAATCAGAGAGAGGTGCATTTAATGACGTTGTTTTAGGATCTGAGTTGGCTGAAAGGAAAGCGATATCATCAGCGAATGTTGCCAGGAGGGTATCAGAATGGGCAGGAATATCTGCGGTGAAAAGAATGTAGAAGATGGAACCCAAGACGCTACCAAGTTTAAGAAAATAGTCTAAGCGGTTTTGAATTAAAGAAAATTGTAAAAATGTGTGAAACCGATAATGTGTTGGGGCTGAGGTAGTTGCTGCGGCAGGGCTTCACATGTATTATTCAAATGCGTCAGATGAAGACAAAGCTGAGGAATTCGCCAAACACCTCTCCTGCACATTCAATCCTCATCCGAATGTCGAGGTTGAGTTCCACGGGATAAGTGTGGCCCTCAACAGCTTAAGGCGCTGAACTTGGTAAGAAGATGAGGAGTAGCTGGCAGGCAATAGTAGAGATGAAGAGCTTCTGCTTCTGCTGCTGCTGCTGGAGTGTTGCCGTTGTTGAGGGCAGTGGCGTAAGCACGAAAAGCGGTTCCTCTGCTGCACCCCTAGAGGTAGTATGGTGGTGGGGATGGTTCCGGTGGTGGGGACGGCGCTGGTGGTGGGGGTCAGAGTGCTCCTCTAATTGTGCCGGAGCTCTACTAATATCTCTTTTTGCACAGTTATATTATATTGTAGGTTATTTAGATGATTTATTTTATCGTCTTTGTATTCATGCGACTAAAGAAGTTGGATAAAATATATTCGAATAAGGATCAGACCGATGTGGAGTCTCTAATTCCACAGATTTTTTTTGTCAGAAAGGGATTAGTGCACATTTGGTGGCCCTGAAAAGGGCCGTTGAAAGCACGGCAGGGTGCGGAAAGCCCTTAGGCTCGTTCTCCGCGGATATGGCGAGCCAGCTGGATATCCTTAGACATAATCGTCACCCTCTTGGCCTGGAGGGCGCACAAGTTGGTATATCTTCGAAGAGACCTACGAGAAAGGCTTCGCTGGCTTCCTGGAGGGCCAGGACGGCCGAGCTCTAGAACCTCAGGTCGTAATTTAAAAGAAGGAGGTGACCCGTGTCATATCTCTCCGAATCAATTCGAGAAGTTACTCCTCTATGATTTCTGGAAACACCACACTTCCTAAGTAACATTTATGTTTATGTAAGTAACCCACCATTCCAAACATTGAGAATCTAGCATATACATTAACAAAAACCAGGTGAAATATTTTGAAACTTATCGGTAGTTACGGTAGCCGCCGCAAGACTGCGCTGCCCACTTCACCGCCATTTGTCCGCACGGCTAAACACGAATATCTATATATTTATTTTAAGACCAGCACTACAATACGGAGCACCGTTGTTCACCCTGCTCACAGATTTCAGACACAGACACCTCCAGAACTTTCAAAACACCATGTTAAGAACGGTAGTGGGAACAACGGTGCGGAACAAAGCCAAACCACCGGTTCTCCACAGCTTACTAGATAGTCCCGGAATTTATCAGGAGGAGACATATTAAATTCTTCGACTCGTTGAAATATCTACCAAACCCCCTCTCCTCTACATTAACACCAGCACCTCCACCAGTAAGATGGCAGATGACAATCCTGGAGTGAAGCGTATTCGCCGTCTCCTCAGGAAAGGTAATTACGCCAAGAGGGTAGGAGCAGGAGCTCTGGTGTACCTCGGAGCAATCATTGAATACCTGGCTGCCGAAGTTCTCGAGTTGGCCGGCAACGCAGCTCGTGGTAACACGAAGACTAGGATCATAACATAACAATAATAATAACAATAGAAAAAATAAATTATCGAAAAACAATATGTAGGAAAGTAGTCCGAAGTCAGTCCACCACGCCCCCTGGTAGGGGGAATTAGCGCGCTTAACGGTAGTTACGGTAGCGCGCCGCAAGGCTGCGCTGCCCACTTCACCGCTATTGGTCCGCGCGGCTCACCACGAATATATATATATATATATATATATATATATATAGCAGCAACAAAAATATATCTACAACTGCGCCTCAAGCTGCAGGTGTATATAGCGTTACTTAGACCAGTACCACAATACGGAACACCGTTGTTCACCCAGCTCACAGAATTCAGACAAAGACACCTCCAGAACTTTCAAAACACCATGTTAAGAAAGATAGTGAGAACAACGATGTGGAAGAAATAGAAACCACCGGTTCTCCTCAGCTTACTAGATAGTCCCGGAATTTATCAGAAGGAGGAAAAATATCTACCAAATATCTACCAAATCCCCTCTCCTCTACAATAACACCAGCACCTCCACCAGTAAGATGGCAGATGACAATCCTGGACTGAAGCGACATGGACGCTCAAGTTTGTAAATAGTGTAAATATTAGATTTAGGGCGAGATTTAGTAATAGTTTATTTTTGTAAATTCAAAACAAATGCGTGCCCCAGCGTCTTTATACCACAAGACTTTTAATCCCATAAAATTCCATGTAGAAACTAACTTGAAAAAGGCTTTAAAATGAAACACAGTTTCAGTAAAGAGCCAAACACTACTTGTATATACTTTCCATTAACTCATTCTCTTTATCCAAAGGGACTTGAAAAAAAGATATATATATATTGGGAA
>OV725079.1:156226337-156241346 GCA_928085145.1 Nezara viridula | reverse complement strand
GTTTAGATTTCGTAAATGATATAAACACACACACACAACATCTTTTTCACATTGAAACATGTTAATGCAATAATTAAAAAAAAAAAAAAAAAAAAAAAAGAAAGGTCGTTTGATGTGACACATCCTATTTCCTATTATGCTCCTTATTCCATTTCAACATGGATCTTCGGTTATTGTTATCGATCATCTAAGCGGCCGATATTAGATGACAAGTAATAACTATTACAGCAACTCGATATGCCGTGACAAACTGAGTTTATCAATCTCAATCACTACATTTATATAGGTAGGTCTCCCTATCCCATTGGTCCAGACCCGGGCGGTTGGTATGCGCTCTGGTGGAGCGTTTCGGAGTCACGTCCCCTCTCCCTAGAAGTGAGAGAGAGGGCTTGGGTTGGGTAGGGGGAAGCTCCCGCTCCAGCGTGTATTTGTGAGTGTAAATATTAGTTACAACCCATTTATATCAATTCTGTGATCCATCCATTGACCTCAATGACGAATTTCAGCATTTACTATCAAGTGGCTGTTTTCCTTAAAATTATGTAATACCATTTTGAAACACTGATTTGTGCATGTATTTATACTTGATAATTTCTGATTCTGTTATAACAACCTAACCCATATCCGGAGGCAGTCAGACCTACGGTGTACCACTCTCCTCATACCACCCTCCCTCCACCCTCGGAAAAAAAAAATTAGTATTGATCACTATCTCCATTTCTTTTTTTAGCTCGAGTACCTTCGTCATCTGATTGGTAGATGTTTCAGAGGTTTTAAGATCGTTGAAAGTTAACAAACGATTTGTGGCCCTGAAAAGGGCCATTGAAAAGAGAAGGCCGATAGGCTTACCAGCCATTGGGCTTATGAGCTCTTCTCTGTCTTCTTCGGCAGCAGAACGGCCTGGATGTTGGGAAGTACTCCGCCTTGAGCGACGGTGACTCCCGACAACAGCTTGTTCAACTCCTCGTTGTTCCTTATGGCGAGCTGGAGGTGACGCGGGATGATCCTAGTCTTCGTGTTACCACGAGCTGCGTTGCCGGCCAACTCGAGAACTTCGGCAGCCAGGTATTCAATGATTGCTCCGAGGTACACCGGAGCTCCTGCTCCTACCCTCTCGGCTTAGTTACCTTACCTGAGGAGACGGTGGATACGACCGACGGAGAACTGAAGTCCTGCCTTTGATGATCGGGTCTTTGCCTTTCCCTTGGCTTTGTTACTTTTGCCACGTCCAGACATCCTTCTGCTATTAGTGTTCTCTGTCGGTGACGAATAATAACTGTTCACAATATATATATCTTTTTTTCAAGCCCCTTTGGATAAAGAAAATGAGTTAATGGAAAGTATATACAAGTAGTGTTTGGCTCTTTACTGAAACTGTGTTTCATTTTAAAGCCTTTTTCAAGTTAATTTCTACATGGAATTTTATGGGATTAAAAGTCTTGTGGTATAAAGACGCTGGGGCACGCATTTGTTTTGAATTTACAAAAATAAACTATTACTGAATCTCGGCCTAAATCTAATATTTACACTATTTACAAACTTGAGCGTCCATGTCGCTTCACTCCAGGATTGTCATCTGCCATCTTACTGGTGGAGGTGCTGGTGTTATTGTAGAGGAGAGGGGATTTGGTAGATATTTTTCCTCCTCCTGTAAAATTCCGGGACTATCTAGTAAGCTGAGGAGAACCGGTGGTTTCTATTTCTTCCACACCGTTGTTCCCACTATCTTTCTTAACGTGGTGTTTTGAAAGTTCTGGAGGTGTCTGTGTCTGAATTCTGTGAGCTGGGTGAACAACGGTGCTCCGTATTGTAGTGCTGGTCTAAGTAACGCTATATACACCTGCAGCTTGAGGCGCAGTTGTAGATATATTTTTGTTGCTGCTATATATATATTCGTGTTTAGCCGTGCGGACATATGGCGTTGAAGTGGGCAGCGCAGTCTTGCGGCGGCTACCGTAACTACCGTTAAGCGCGCTAATTCCCTTCCAGGGGACGTGGTGGACTGACTTCGGACTACTTTCCAACATCCCGTTTTTCGATAATTTATTTTTTCTATTGTTATTATAATTATTTATTTATTATTGTTTTATTCTTTTTCGTCGTGTCGTCGTACTGTATCTCGTTTCAAAATATTTCACTTGGTTTTTGTTAA
This sequence comes from Nezara viridula, assembly GCA_928085145.1. Taxonomy (NCBI): domain Eukaryota; kingdom Metazoa; phylum Arthropoda; class Insecta; order Hemiptera; family Pentatomidae; genus Nezara; species Nezara viridula. The sequence continues at coordinate 156,239,194 of OV725079.1, read as the reverse complement.
TGTATATGCTAGATTCTCAATGTTTGGAATGAGTGGTTACTTACATAAACATAAATGTTACTTAGGAAGTGTGGTGTTTCCAGAAATCATAGAGGAGTAACTTCTCGAATTGATTCGGAGGTATATGACACGGGTCGCCTCCTTCTTTTAGATGACGCCAAATGTTACTGTTAACGCCGCATACGCTCATATTTTTATTTATTTTTTCTCACCACTAATCCTTTTAAGATGTTAATAATTGAATAAATGTTTATTATTTTTTTTTTTTGTAATAGGCCGAGGGATATTATCCTACACTGTTTATAGATTTAGGCTTATTTTGCGATATATTGTCGCGTTGTATACACACCAGTCCGGCAGTAATGCACTGTTTTGGGGATTAATACATCAAAATACGGCCAAAGCCAGTCTGGAAGTAACCTTTATTGACATTAGACGTGTAGTGGACGTCTACCCCCACCAGTCCAGACTCACTTAACCTTAACTCAACAGTCTAGCGCCATTTTCGAACATCAGCTGTTTGGCCCCGCTGCAGTCGTCGATCGAACGATAGGCTAACCCCACCATCGACTTGACATCGTACAAGGTAAAAGTCATTGGATGAAGATTCTCCAGCTTGGAACCTTTTTTATTCTCACCATCTCCGTGGGGCATTTAAATATTAATTTGGGTTTTCTCTCTAAATTATTATTTAAACATTAATGAACTCTCAAGTTAATTCTTTTCCTTTTGATTAATTTTATTCTCAAAATTTGATTTTGTTTTCTTGAAGATATTTTTTTTTTCTCTGTTAATTTAATCATTATTATAGAAGTTTTTTATTTATGTTTTATTTTTGATGGACAATTTTTTTATTTTTCACTAAATATTATATTTAAGTTTTATTTTATTTCACTGCATTTGAATAATTTTTGTTCTTCTCATTTGTTTCTTTATCTTTTATCTCAATAAATGTTGTAAGCATTTAGAAGGTGCTTTTTCATTTTCCATTTTTTGAATTATTGAATATTTTTATTTAATATTATTTTCTTGTGTATGCATTTTTCACGTTTTACAGATCTCATTTTTATTCACTGTTTTTTCCCAAAATTTTTAATTTTACTTGAATTTTCCCCACCATTGAGAAAACGCACCGGGGACAGATTTGTACTTCGATTTTGAAATACCTCTGGCCCCAACAGTTACTAATGTTTCTTGTTGCACTCTTATATTATTTTGTAGGTTATTTAGATGATTTATTTTTTCGTCGTTGTATTCAAAAGACTAAAGAAGTTGGATAAAATATATTCGAATACGGATTAGACCGAAGTAGAGTCTCTAATTCCATAGATTTTTTTGTCAGAAAGGGATTAGTGCACATTTGGTGGCCCTGAAAAGGGCCGTTGAAAGCACGGCAGGGTGCGGAGAGCCCTTAGGCTCGTTCTCCGCGGATACGGCGAGCCAGCTGGATATCCTTAGGCATAATAGTCACCCTCTTGGCCTGGAGGGCGCACAAGTTGGTATCCTCGAGATAGACTACTGAGGTGGAGATCCGCTGATAAACACTACCGATGGTGAAGTGAGTGGGTAGTGGCTTTTTCCCTTGCTGGAACGACATCGCGATAGCGTCAGTCTTCATCGGGTTTACTCTGATGCCATTTTTCTCTAGCTCTCCGACGATGACTTCTGTGGCTTTTTCTGCATGCTTGAGGGCTCTCTTTGCATTAGTGCTCGATGCATAGATCCCGATATCGTCAGCATAGGCTGCTACCACTGCGTTTGGGTGCTTGAGTGCCACTAATGGCGCCGTAAAAACGACGAACAGTATTGGTCCCAACACAGACCCTTGAGGTACTCCACAGGTGGTATCGACTGGGTTAGAGTAGTCGTCACCAACTCGTACGACGAGAGATCTTCCGCTAAGATAGCTTCTGATCAGTCGGCATAGAGGGGCTGGGAACTTGTACTCTTCCAGCCGTCGGAGTAACAGCGCGTGAGACACGCAGTCAAAGGCCTGGCTGCAGTCCAGTGAGATGAGTGCCGTAGCTCTGTTGTGATTCATCTGCTCTATGGTGTGTGCCTGCAGTTTCGCCAGGTGATGTTCGCAGGCGACACCTCGTTGGTAACCTGTCTGCTCTGGTGGTATAACGTTCTTCTCTCTACAGTGTTTTATGAGATGGTGGTGAATCAAGCGCTCGAAGACCTTGCTGATGTGCGAGAGGAGGCTAATTGGACGATAGTGCTCAGCCGCGTCTCCTTTCTTCCCCGGCTTTAGTAGCGGTACTACGATTGCTTGTTTCCAGGCTGTGGGAAAGTACGAGATTCGCAGGCATGAGTTGAAGATGTTCAGGAGGAAGGCTTTACCCTTCCTTGGGAGCATCTTCAGTAGCACATACGGTATCTCGTCCTGTCCTGACGCCTTGTTTCCCTTAGTGCGCCGTAGTACCGACTCAAGCTGGTTAATACTGGAGAAAACGGGCTTCTCGGTGAGGCTGGAATATAGTCCATCCTGTACAGGAGGGGCACTTCTCGTCCGCTCAGCATCACCCGCTGCATAGCTTTTCGCCAGTAATTCAGCCTGTTCCCCGGGTGTTAGCAGCGCGTCACCTTCTGTCAGATGCACACTTCTCTTCTTGCTGACGAAAGTCCTGATGAGTCTCCAGAACTGGCGGTGATCATCGTGTGTCCTCCGTAGCTGATCATGCCAGAGAGAAGTTTTCCAGTCACGCATGAGGCTAGCTATCTGCCGGGTCATCGCATTGATGGCCGGCTTCAGACTATAATCGCGGGTGCGCTGGAAGATGTTTCTGATGTTGTTCCGTTGGCTTATCAGCGCAAGAATGTGCCGCGGTGGTCTTCTGATGGAGTTGGGCTGTGGGGTGAACCTGGGGATATTACGATTGGCTGAATCCTGGATGGTTGTGGTGATGACTTTCACAGCACTATCCACCTCATCTCGAGTCCTGCACGGTGTAATAGCTGGTACTGTGTTCTCAACGCAAGATCTGTATTCTTTCCAGTTTGCCTTGTTTAGTAGATACTTGCTCGCCGTCGGTGTGGCTGGCATGCCCTCGAAAGTGTAGAGCACAGGCCGGTGATCAGAGGGACCATACGGTAGTGCGTGGCAGTCCGTAATGGTGTGCTGTTCTCTGGTTAACAGGAGGTCTAACGTTGAGGTCCAATCAGGGCGGGCTGCGTGTCGAAAAGTGTGCACACCTGGGTGAAAGACGGCCAGGCTGGTCTTAGTGATGTACCTCCCCAGGGGATTGTCGCTACCACAGAGCCAGGAAGAGTGTCGAGCATTAAAGTCACCAATGACTACGTGCCGACTCCTCGCCTGGGCGTGTTGTAGCAGGAGCTTCACAGATGTGAGATTTGCCCTCGGTCTCCTATAAACACAGGTTAACGTATAGCGATTTTTAAATCGTACGTCCACTGTGACTATGTGAGTTCCCTCGGTAGGTTCCACTGGGTTACTGATGGTTTTTGAAGGTACATCTCTTCTGACCAGTATAGCGACGCCCTCAGCTCTCCCAGGGGAGCACACCTCCCGGTACACAGTATACCCCTGGAAAAATACTCGAGACGATGCGGGCAACATTGTGTCAGTCAGTGCCACAACCGATGGTCTGTGCTGCTGTAGGAGAAGCTCTAGTTCGGCCGACTTTGATAGGAGGCCTCTGATGTTCAGGTTGACTACGAGGTGTTTAGTCATTTTTCTTGATGGGCATCACGGTTTGAAGGAGAGTTGTTATAAAATTTAACATCGTGTCCATCCTGTCCAACATCTTCTCAACGAGGGTTACTAGAGTTGATTCTGTTGTCCTAGGTGGCTGGGTTTCAAGTGTGCTGGTGATCGCTGGGGTCGGGCTATTTTGTGTCTGGTGGTGGGAGGCAGTGGGCTGCTGTGATTCGTTGCTTGTTCCGCCAATGACATTAGAGTATGATAGGTCCTTACGGACTGGTTTGGCCGGATTCCTCATTGTGCTGGTGACTGAGCCCTGTTTCTTTCTTGTTTCTATAAGTTTCTGTCGGGAGGGACATTCTTTTGAGAATGCTGGGTGGTTACCGCTGCAGTTCCAGCATTTAGCCGGAGCTCTCTTAGGGCACTCTGTGTTTAAATGTTGTTCTCCACACCAGGCACAGTGGCAGGTTCGGCCACAATATTGCATTGTGTGGCCGAACTCCTGGCAGTTCCTGCACTGTACTGGGGCCTTCGTTTCTTTGTACACCCTTACTCTGAAGCGTACGTAGTCGATAGCTTCGAGTCTCTGGATATCTTCCAGTTTGACTGTGTGTTCAGTTATGAGCTGGATTTCCTCCGTTTCATAAGTTTTCCCGGCCTTATTGGTCCTCTTCATGCGTCTGGCCATCTTAAAGCCGGGGAGCCGACGCTTCAGTGCATCAGTTATGGTTTCCATGTCAGAGTCCAGGTCGAATCCGTGGATGACAAATTTCTTCGATCTTTTTGTCCCTCTCGGAGCAAATGTGTGGAACTCTACTTCTTTGTCTTGAAGCAACATTTCTGTCACTTTGGTGTGGTCTTGTTCGTTGCTTACGTATAACCTGGTCTCTTTCACTGAATTGTTAATAAAATATTCTCTGACCTTTATCATTGCCATCATCCTCTTGACAGATGGCTGTGATATGGCCGGTTTTACGATGATAGGTGGTGGACGTCGGTCTTCATTAGTTGCTAGCACCTGAAACCGGTTAGAAACCGAAGTAGATGCTGCGCCATTGTCTACTTTCCTCCTAGGTTTGAGTACTTTGTTGGGTGGAGGCTGCACAAACCCTTCGGAATCACTATGTGGCCTCTTCTTCTCAGCCCGTGGGTCTTCATTTCCTAAGTCCATGTTGATAACATCTTCATCCGTCGATGGTAGGTCAACATGCTCAGGGTTCATCTTGTAGGCTGTAGAGCAGCTACCTTCTTACAAGTATAATGCTGCCCGATTGGCTGTCGAGGTTGAGTTCCACGGGATAAGTGTGGCCCTCAACAGCTTAAGGCGCTGGACTTAGTAAGAAGATCGAGAGTGAGGAGTAACTGGCAGGCACTAGTGGTGATGAGGAGGTCCTTCTCCTTCTGCTGCTGCTGCTGAAGTGAGGAAAGAAGTGTGCAGATATATTTTTATTGTTGCTATATATATTCGTGTTTAGCCGTGCGGACAAATGGCCGTGAAGTGGGCAGCACAATCTTGCGGCGGCTACCGTAACTACCGTTAAGCGCTCTAATTCCCCTCCAGGGGACGTGGTGGACTGACTTCGGACTACTTTCCAACATCCCGTTTTTCGATAATTTAAGATGTCTTTTAAGATGTTAATAATTGAATAAATGTTTATTATTTTTTTTTTTTGTAATAGGCCGAGGGATATTATCCTACACTGTTTATAGATTTAGGCTTATTTTGCGATATATTGTCGCGTTGTATACACACCAGTCCGGCAGTAATGCTCTGTTTTGGGGATTAAGACATCAAAATACGGCCAAAGCCAGTCTGGAAGTAACCTTTATTGACATTAGACGTGTAGTGGACGTCTACCCCTAACAGTCCAGACTCACTTAACCTTAACTCAACAGTCTAGCGCCATTTTCGAACATCAGCTGTTTGGCCCCGCTGCAGTCGTCGATCGAACGATAGGCTAACCCCACCATCGACTTGACATCGTACAAGGTAAAAGTCATTGGATGAAGATTCTCCAGCTTGGAACCTTTTTTATTCTCACCATCTCCATGGGGCATTTAAATATTAATTTGGGTTTTCTCTCTAAATTATTATTTAAATATTAATGAACTCTCAAGTTAATTCTTTTCCTTTTGATTAATTTTATTCTCAAAATTTGATTTTGTTTTCTTGAAGATTTTTTTTTTCTCTGTTAATTTAATCATTATTATAGAAGTTTTTTATTTATGTTTTATTTTTGATGGACAATTTTTTTATTTTTCACTAAATATTATATTTAAGTTTTATTTTATTTCACTGCATTTGAATAGTTTTTGTTCTTCTCATTTGTTTCTTTATCGTTTATCTCAATAAATGTAAGCATTTAGAAGGTGCTTTTTCATTTTCCATTTTTTGAATATTTTTATTTAATATTATTTTCTTGTGCATGCATTTTTCACGTTTTACAGGTCTCATTTTTATTCACTGTTTTTTCCCAAAATTTTTAATTTTACTTGAATTTTCCCCACCATTGAGAAAACGCACCGGGGACAGATTTGTGCTTCGATTTTGAAATACCTCTGGCCCCAACAGTTACTAATGTTTCTTGTTGCACTCTTATATTATTTTGTAGGTTATTTAGATGATTTATTTTTTCGTCTTTGTATTCATGAGACTAAAGAAGTTGGATAAAATATATTCGAATACGGATTAGACCGAAGTAGAGTCTCTAATTCCATAGATTTTTTTGTCAGAAAGGGATTAGTGCACATTTGGTGGCCCTGAAAAGGGCCGTTGAAAGCACGGCAGGGTGCGGAGAGCCCTTAGGCTCGTTCTCCGCGGATACGGCGAGCCAGCTGGATATCCTTAGGCATAATAGTCACCCTCTTGGCCTGGAGGGCGCACAAGTTGGTATCCTCGAAGAGACCTACGAGATAGGCTTCGCTGGCCTCCTGGAGGGCCAGGACGGCCGAGCTCTGGAACCTCAGGTCGGTCTTGAAGTCCTGGGCGATCTCCCTCACCAACCTCTGGAACGGGAGTTTCCTGATGAGCAGGTCGGTACTCTTCTGGTACCTCCTGATTTGTCTGAGAGCGACTGTACCGGGCCTATACCTGTGAGGCTTCTTCACACCCCCGGTGGCCGGAGCACTCTTCCTGGCGGCTTTGGTTGCCAGCTGCTTCCTCGGAGCTTTGCCTCCTGTCGATTTCCTAGCGGTCTGCTTGGTACGGGCCATCTTACAGAACTATGTGAGGCGCTTTTTTTTTTTTTTTTTTTTTTTTTTTTTTTTTTTTTTTTTCTTTTTCTTTTTTTCTTACCCTCCATAAGGAAACCATACAATTTACTGTATATGTATACACAGAAGTATACATATACTCTCAGAGTATGCTTACCTTTTTTTACCCGAAGGTATTTTAAGGTGTAATTTGGCTAAGTGTGCTGAAGGCACTTTATACACTTGTGGCCAGTGGCCTTAATTTTAATATTGAGCAGGGAGGGACAGCTCAGCAGGTTTATTTTATTTATTTACAAATATATACAATACAAATATTTACAATATATACATTTGGACTCAAGGGTCCGGACCACATCCTTCGGCGAATATGTCCACCAAAGGGAGTTTACCCTGCCACCTTCCTGGTCTGGTTGGTGGTGAAATGACATTAAATAGTGGGTTGGCACAGGCCTTCAGCCCATCAAAGAATTTGATGTGCCTCCGGCTTATGAACTCAGCTGGAGCTCCTCTCGTATACTTTTATTCTTAGCCCTTTGCAGGGTGGTGCCCCGGACAATTCGTCGAAGGATAGAACTCTGGAAGCCCTGTAGTCTCTTGAGTGTTGAGTTGTATAGGTAGCGCAGGAGAGGGGCCCCGTGAAGCATCGTAGGTCTTATAATGGCCTTATAGATTTGCAGTTTTAGTCTCAGTGAGAGCTGCGGCGAATTCAGGAGATGGTAGAGGCGATGGGATTTTTGCCGTGCCAGCTTGATCCTCTGCCTGACGTGACTGGAAAAGGTTAGATGCCTATCCAATGTGACGCCGAGGTAAACGATTGAAGTGGAGATTTTCTGGTCAACTTCTCCGACGGTGAAGTTGTTGGGCAATGGCTTCTTTCCCTTCTGGAACGACATGACAATGGCATCAGTCTTCTTGGGGTTCACTCTGATACCGATTGCTTCTAGTTCTTCTATGACGGTGGCTGAAGCTTTCTGTGCCCGAGTGAGCGCCGTCTTCGCATTGAGGCTGGATGCGTAGATGCCGATGTCGTCGGCGTACGCTGCTACCATCGCTCCTGTATGCTTGAGTGCCACTACTGGTACCGTGAAGACGACGAACAGTATTGGCCCTAGCACAGACCCTTGAGGTACTCCACAGGTGGTATCGACTGTGTCTGAGCAGTCTGTGCCAACTCGTACGACGAGAGATCTTCCGCTGAGGTAGCTTCGGATCATTCGGCATAGAGTGGCAGGAAACCTGAACTCTTCCAGGCGGCGGAGTAGATGCGTGTGGGACACGCAGTCAAAGGCCTGGCTGCAGTCTAAGGAGATTAGCGCCGTAGCTCTGTTGAGACTCATCTCGTCTAATGTATGGGCCTGGAGTTTCGCTAAATGATGTTCACACGAGACCCCTCTCTGAAAACCAGTCTGCTCTGGTGGTATGACTTCATTCTTCCAGCAGTGCTTCATTAGGTGGTGATGAATTAGCCTCTCAAAAATCTTGCTGATGTGCGAGAGGAGGCTGATCGGACGATAGTGCTCTGCTAAGTCCCCTTTCTTCGCCGGCTTGAGTAGCGGTACTACGATCGCTTGTTTCCATGCGTTGGGAAAGTATGAGATTCGGAGGCATGAGTTAAAGATGTTCAGTAGGAAGGCTTTACCCTTCCAGACGATTTGTTTCCTTTGGTGCGCCGTAGTATCGACTCTAGCTGGTTGAAGGTTGCGAAGACAGGTTCATCGTTAGGACTGGGCAGCGGTCCCTCCGGTATTGGTGGTGCATTTCTAGTCCTCTCAGCATCCCTCGCTTCGTAGTTTTTGGCCAGGAGTTCAGCCTGTTCCTTAGCTGTGAGCAGCTCATTCCCCGATGTAAGGTGGACAGTTCTCTTCTTGTTCACGAATGTCCTGATCAGTCTCCAGAACTGGCGATGGTCATCATGAGTCCTCCGGAGTTGATCATGCCAGAGTGAGGTTTTCCAGTCACGCATGAGCTATCTGCCGGGTCATCGCATTGATGGCCGGTTTCAAGCTGTAGTCACACGTACGCTGGAAGATGTTCCTCAGATTGTTCCTTTGGCTGATCAGGATTAGGATGTGACGTGGCGGTCTCCTTATTGTGTTGGGCTGCGGGGCAAACTTAGGAATGTTCTGGTTGGCTGAATCCTGGACAGTGGTGGTGATGACATCCACCGCCTCGTTAACCTCTTCCGCTGTCCTGCACGGTGTTACAGCCGGCAAACTGGCTTCAACGCAGGACCTGTATCTTTTCCAGTCGGCCTTATGGAGTAAGTATTTACTCGCCGGTGGTGTGGCGGGTGTGCCCTCGATTGTGTAGAGCACAGGCCGGTGATCAGACGGTCCATACGGGAGCGCTTGGCAATCCGTGATGGTGTGCAGATCCCTGGTTAGTAGCAGGTCCAGCGTTGAAGTCCAATCAGGTCGGGCTGAATGCCGGAAAGTGTGTACACCTGGGTGGTAGACGGCCAACCTAGTCTTGGTGATGTACTTCCCCAGTGGATTATCTCTACCACACAGCCAAGAAGAGTGTCGAGCATTGAAGTCCCCGAGGACTATATGCCGACACGTCGCCTGGGCGTGTTGTAGCAGTAACTTTGCAGATGTATGTATGGCCCTAGGTCTCCTATAGACACAGGTGAACGTGAATCGACTCTTAAGTCTCACGTCAACTGTGACTAAGTGAGTTCCCTCGGTTGGATCCACTGGGTTCTGAACAGCTCTCGACGGTACATCTCTTCTGACGAGGATGGCTACGCCCTCACATGACCCTGGTGCGCACACCTGTCGGTACACAGTGTACCCCTGAAAGTACAGACGAGTCGAGGTGTGAAGCATAGTATCAGTCAGCGCCACCACTGTAGGCCTATGCTGCTGGAGGAGAAGCTCGACTTCGGCCTGTTTCTGAGCGAGGCCTCTGATGTTATAGTTGATCACATGGTGATCAACCATGGGTCGGCTTCGGCATCACAGTCTGCAGGAGTGTCGTTATGAAATGGAGCATGGTGTCCATTCTGTCCAACAACTTCTCTACCAGTGAGGCTAATGTTGCTTCTGAAGTCCTTGGAGGCTGGGCTGGTACTGGCGCAAGTCCCTTTTTTTTTTTTTTTTTTTTTTTTTTTTTTTTTTTTTTTTTTTTTTTTTTTTTTTTTCCTGACCCCCCAGAAACTTTATTTAACACTACTTACAACATCCATCTATGAATGTATATATACATTATTGCTTGACCTTTGCTTACCCAAGGGTATTTTAAGGTAAATGACAGTTTATGCCGTAAGCATAGGATACTTTCTGTGGCCTTAGGCCTTAATTTCATCACCGGGCGTGGAGGGACCGCCCTGCTTTTTTCATAAAGGATAGGGATGAGGATATATTTACATATTTACAATTATATATATACACTATGTACAAATGTGAGGGTTCAGACTGCCGCGTCCAGACCCCCTCCTTCGTCAAAGACATCTACCAGGGGGACTTTGCCTTGCCACCTTCCAGGCCTGGGCGGTGGGGCGATTTCTTGGAATAATGGATTTGCACAAGCCTTAAGCCCATCAAAAAATTTGATGTGCCTCCGGCCAATGAATTCCGGGACCGAGGGTAGTTGGAGCTCCTGGTAGATGTCTCTGTTCCTGGATCGCTGAAGATGGGTACCTCTGACTATTCGCCGAAGGACGGAGTTTTGGAATCCCTGCAGTCTCTGGAGTGTTGTCCGGTCAAGGTGTCGGAGAAGCGGTGCACCATAGAGCAGCGTAGGTCTGATGACAGCCTTGTATATCTGCAGTTTTAGTCTCAGCGAGAGCTGCGGCGACTTCAGCAGGTGGTAGAGCCTATGTGACTTTTGTTTTGCCAGCTTGAGTCTTTGTTTGACATGACTGGAGAATGTTAGGTGTCTATCCAATGTCACGCCGAGATAGACTACTGAGTTGGAGATCCGCTGGTCCACACTACCGATGGTGAAGTGAGTGGGTAGTGGCTTTTTCCCTTGCTGGAACGACATCACGATAGCGTCAGTCTTCATGGGGTTCACTCTGATGCCATTTTTCTCTAGCTCTCCGACGATGGCTTCTGTGGCTTTTTCTGCATGCTTGAGGGCTCTCTTTGCATTAGTGCTCGATGCATAGATCCCGATATCGTCAGCATAGGCTGCTACCACTGCGTTTGGGTGTTTGAGTGCCACTACTGGCGCCGTAAAAACGACGAACAGTATTGGTCCCAACACAGACCCTTGAGGTACTCCACAGGTGGTATCGACTGGGTTAGAGTAGTCGTCACCAACTCGTACGACGAGAGATCTTCCGCTAAGATAGCTTCTGATCAGTCGGCATAGAGGGGCTGGGAACTTGTACTCTTCCAGCCGTCGGAGTAACAGCGCGTGAGACACGCAGTCAAAGGCCTGACTGCAGTCCAGTGAGATGAGTGCCGTAGCTCTGTTGTGATTCATCTGCTCTATGGTGTGTGCCTGAAGTTTCGCCAGGTGGTGTTCGCAGGCGACACCTTGTTGGAAACCTGTCTGCTCTGGTGGTATAATGTTCTTCTCCCTACAGTGTTTTATGAGATGGTAGTGAATCAAGCGCTCGAAGATCTTGCTGATGTGCGAGAGGAGGCTGATTGGGCGATAGTGCTCAGCCGCGTCTCCTTTCTTCCCCGGCTTTAGTAGGGGTACTACGATTGCTTGTTTCCAGGCTGTGGGAAAGTACGAGATTCGCAGGCATGAGTTGAAGATGTTCAGGAGGAAGGCTTTACCCTTCCTTGGGAGCATCTTTAGTAGCACATACGGTATCTCGTCCTGTCCTGAAGCGCAAGTCCCTCTGCGGCACCCATGGAGGTAGTCTGGTGGTGGGGATGGCGCTGTTGGTGGGGTTGAGTAGGCTCTTCTGATTGGGGCGGGGCTCCGCCACTTGCAGTGGAGTATGGCAGGTCCGGCTGGGCCTTCCTGCTCACCTTAGGGGGCAAGGCTTTCTTCGCTACTTCAGCTGTAGCTGCTTCCCTCTTCAGTTTAAGTAGCTCCATTCGTTTTGGGCATTCCTTGGTGAAGGTGGGGTGGGCCCCTTTACAGTTTTTGCAGAAGGGTTCCTGCTGCTTTTTGGGGCATTGTTCAGTGACATGGGTCTCCCCACACCACTGGCAAGCACAAGCCCGGCCACAATATATCATTGTGTGACCGAACTCTTGGCAGTTACGACACTGCACCGGAGCACCATCCTTCTTGAATAGGGACACCCTGAACCTTACTTGAGCTATGTCTTTCAGGTTCCGAATTTGGGTAATTTTCACATGTTCCTCGGTTATGATCTGGATCATCTCAGTAGGCCGAGGGGGTTCCGTTCCCTGTTTCCTTGTGAGTCTTCTCGCCATCTTGTAGCCCGGTAACCGGTCTTTCAACTCTTCGTCAATGCATTGTACGGGGAAGTCGATATCGAACCCGTACAAGACATATTTTCTTGAACGCTTCGTTCCACGTGGCGCGAAGCTGTGGAATTGGACAGCTTGGTCTTCTCTCAGCATGAGGGTCGCTGCATAATGATCTTTTTCATTATTCAGGTGCAGTCTAGTTTCTTTTGGGGAGGAATTCACGGAGAATTTGGTGACTCCTCGCTGCTTTAATATGTTTCTAAGTGCTGCCTGTGCGATAGGTGGTGAAATTATGATTGGCGGCGGTAGGATGGGTTTCTCAGGTTTCGGTTGTGTCTCAGTCAGGGCGGAAAATCGGTTGGCGACCTGGATCTTCGCCGGTTCTTGGGCTGCACGAGGGGGAAATTGGAGGCGTTTTGGCACTGGGACGAACCCATCGGCCCCTAGTGTTCGTTTCCCTATACGGGGGTCATCGCAGTTCTCGTCAACTGCCATGGAGTCATCTGCTGCTTGAGGCGCCGATGTCGACATCTCGGTGTAGTTGGGTGGGGACAACGGCTTGTCGCAGCGTCGCTGCACTTCTTACCAGCGTAACGCTGCCCGATTGGCTGTCGAGGTTGAGTACCACTGGATAAGTG